>JXTC01001320.1:0-10006 GCA_002914845.1 Trema orientale | reverse complement strand
CTCTTCGAAAATAATAGAAAATAAATAAATAAATGGTCAGCTACAGAATTACATTCACAGCCAGAAACCAGCCAACCAGAGTCCGCGATTATCTAAAATCAAATTTGCGTTTTTTACCTTTTCACCGGTATTAATTCACGACACGATATCGTGTTTTCTTATATTAAAAATAACAATAATTATAACATGAAATGGCCACATAAGATTTCACGTAATATATCACTATGTGCAGAAAAGTCTACTGATCGAGTTAAATAACTCTGGACCTCGTATGAAACATCAATGTGGGAGAGAAAATCAGAGAAAAGGGAAATGAAAAATAGAAAATGATATATCGGGGGATAGACAAAAGAAAAAAAGAAAATGGTTTTATCTTTACGGGATACAATTTTTTCTATATATAGTTTCAATAAATTAATTCTGTTTTTTTTTTTTAAATAAAAAACAACGGGCAGAATTTGTGGTTTGAAGAGAGATGGAGACGATTAAAATAACAGACCAAAAATTCAAGCGAACAAAACGAGGATAACCTACTTAGGCTAAACCAAAAAAAAAAAAAAGATTTATGACATTAATAGTCCTTGAATTATATCTATTAATGACTCTTGAATTATATAATTATTGCAACAATATTCCTTCTGTTATAAATTATGACTTTAAATATGTAACAAATATAAGTCATTGTAAATACACATTAGTAACGATAGTTAAGAATAAAATTCCAAATTTTTAACTTACATAGTAGATTACAAAGATTTAAGCAATTATAACAATAATGATCGTTTTTCTTTTAATAAACTGTTAAATTTTTATCAGAGATAAGTCATGTGGCATACATATAGTTTGGTAACTAGACTGAGAATGACTATTTTTCTTTTAATAAACTATTAAATTTTTATCAGAAATAAGTCATGTGGCATACATATAGTTTGGTAACTAGACTGAGAATGAGATTCTGACTTATGAAAGTAAATAATGTCCAATTATATACTTTGTTTAAAACTATTTTCTTTTAAAAAATTAACAATTTGTGACAAAGCCACAAAAAGTTTATTTATGTAACAATTACATAATAAAAGGATCAATACTATGTAAATTAAAGGTTAAGAGACGTGATTATAATTCAGTATCATTGCTGTTACTAACCCAAACAAAAAACGAAGAAAAGGTGGAGGTCATTTTTCTTTGTTATCTATTTCCTTTTTAATTGTTTTTCTTAAGTTCATTTTATTATATTATTATTTTTTGAAGGGCCTCATTGATTTATGCGTTACACATAGTAAATCAACAGAGAACGTGGTACTCTGAAACAATTGGTGAAAAACCACATACTTTTTGTACGGTCAATTATTGGAGGAAATACGACCTTTAGAAAAATATAATAGAAGCAAGAGATATCTATATATATATATTTTTTTTTTTTTTTTTGCTTGAAAAAGCAAGAGAAACATGGTTAACCATTCATCTCGTGCTCATATTAATCACCTTTTTTTTTTTTTAAGTATTTGGTGTGGGGATATATAAATAAATAAATGTACTATTTGGAGGAAAGACCAAGTAAAACAAAGCAGCATGAGCACAATTATAGAAGAAGACTCTGAAACTGAAACCACCGTCAGTTCGGCCTCAGGCTCAACCACCGACTTTACGGACTCTTCTCCTTCGGCCGAGGCCCAAGCCCATGAAGACGGCCCACCAGCCGAACCACCTCCACCGCCACCATTGCACGTTGTAATGTCTTCCAGGGATCCAGATGCGCTCTACAGCGGGGGTGGTATCAGGTTCCTTTCTCCTCTTTTCTTTTATTTTCTTGTTCTTTCTATTTTTCCAATTTTATATTTGGTTACTCAATTCGTATGGGTTGGTTTCATTTTTTCTGGTTTTCCTGTTTTTATTTTTTATTTTAATTCCTGTTTGATTAATCAAATGCTAGTTATTTGTTCATGTTAGGATCTAAAAATTTATTGTTCTGTAACATGAATTGGGTTTGAGTTTAGTTTGCTGGTTTTTCGGTATGTGTATCATGATATAGAATTTGAAGAATATGGTCATAAGAGTTAAAAGGGTATTTTGGGATTGTAGATGCAACTATAGGGTATGCTTCTCAAAGTTTAAAAAGTGTGTAGATAAATTTCAATAGTGAATTTTTGGCTGAAGCAGCAATTCCGCAATTTAATTGGCGTCTCAACTGTTTGACAATTATCAGGATCGCATAGCCATCTGTAATGTTTACCTTTTCTTTTTTTTTTTCATTATTATTTACACGGGGTTAGCTTTCTCAACGGGAGTCGTAGTGCAAGGTTCAGTTATGGATTTTCCAGTTTCAAAGGTAAAAGAGCTTCAATGGAGGATTTCTTTGAGACAAGTATATCAGAGGTTGATGGTCAGATGGTTGCCTTTTTCGGTGTTTTTGATGGTATGATTAAGTTTTGATACCCTTCTGAAGCCTCTTGTTGTTAGCGTAAACTCCATATGACCTCTTCAACATTGCTCGTTTGTAGGTCATGGAGGTTCCAGAACTGCGGAATACCTGAAGAACAACCTTTTTAAGAATCTAAGTAGCCACCCGGATTTCATCAAAGATACAAAAACAGCTATTGGTACGGAGTTAACGGATAGGTTCTGCACTTATCTTCTTGTGGAGTTTGATTTTTCGTTTTCTGTGGATCATGAAATGGAAATGTGTTTTCACTGCAGTTGAAGTATTTAGGAAGACAGATGCTGATTATATTAATGAAGAGAAGGGTCAACTAAAAGAAGCTGGCTCAACTGCATCGACTGCTTTGCTGTTAGGAGACAGGCTGTTTGTTGCAAATGTCGGAGATTCAAGGGTAGTTGCCTGCAGAGCTGGTTCAGGTTGATGCCTTTTCTGTTAAGGGTGCCACTTATTAGGATTGTAGTAGTTATAACTTGTTTGTTGTCCCAAGTTTATAATTAAAAAAGAGAAATAGATGGATAAAGATTAGAGATACTCGTTCATAATTTATTACAGCATGTATACTTTGGTGAATGGCATTGTCATTTCTGAGCTCCATTAGTAATGAATTTTGTGGTAAATGAAGAAGAATTTTGTAGGTATATAGTTAGCCTTAAACAGAAATTTATTTGATTGCACATGAAATCTAAATCGATTATATAATTTATATTTTCACTCCAATTGTTTTGATATCATGGTATTACTGTAGCTATCCCATTGTCCAACGATCACAAACCTGACAGATCTGATGAGCGTGAAAGAATTGAACAGGCTGGAGGCTTCATTATTTGGGCAGGCAAGTTGGCTTCTATGCTTCTCTCCTGTAATAGGTGTTGCTTTTCCAACTAGATGATATATGTTCTAAGTCTTCGACATCCTTTGGATCTAATTAGTCATTCTTTTTTTCAAAGTGACTAGTTAGAGTATTAAGTACACTATCCTATGAATTATTAAGAGTGAGATGCAATTTAGATATGTAAATCATTGTAAATGAGATTATATAGCACCTTCTTCAGCAATGATCCTTGACATCTACACAGGCAAAACATTGTGTGCTAAACTCTAATGTGTTTATATATATCTTCCCAGGAACGTGGCGGGTTGGTGGTGTTCTAGCTGTTTCTCGTGCATTTGGGGATAAATTTCTCAAGCCATTTGTCGTTGCTGAGCCAGAAATACAGGTAACATGAGACTAGAAGCTGACAGGTTTCTTGTTATTATTTTTCCCTTGTTAAACTTTCAACTTTTATGTTCTTATCATGTGTATCTTCAATGCTTAGGAAGAAGAAATAGAAGGCGTAGATTTTATAATCATTGCCAGTGATGGACTTTGGAATGTCATATCAAATAAGGTGTGTACTTATTACGTGTGTTAAAGTAATTTGATCGTACAATATAAGTTTTGTAGGGTCGTCTGATAACAACCGTGTTTTGCTCTCTTTTAAAATTTACACGTATAGGCATAGTGATGCTAGGTACCCGGATCCAGTAAATATGTCTCCATAAGTTTTTCAATTTAATTTGATCTCCTCAGTATCCCATATGTTGCACTATTTATTGTGCTTTCAGGATGCCGTGGCTATAGTACAGGACATAACAGAAGCAGAGGAGGCATGTAGAAAACTCATAAGAGAAGCTTATGCACGAGGGAGCTCAGACAACATAACTTGTGTTGTTGTCCGGTTTGATATTTCATGATCACATAAACATCACTTCTAAGGTATCCCTAATCGTCAGCGCCTGTTAATATGTATGCCATCAGAGACTTCTTTTAGTAAGTTTGTTGTTGTTTTGCAGGTTCACCTTTGTTACGAAGCACCCAAGAGAATATTTCAGGTTTTAGAACTTTAGTGCCAAATCATGAACTTTTCCGATCCCTTTTTCACCCTGAATTCTGTTTTACTTGATAAATAGTCAGGATGACAACTAAATTTTCAAGTTGTTACTCCTGTTTGACGCCTTAATCCACATTATTGTTTCAATTAATTTCAATTTTCGGTCTCTTTTGTTGTGATAGCGTAATGTAAGCCTTGATTTCTTTTTTAACACCTACATCATCGACACTAATGTAGGATTTCTATGTATCTCGTATTCTACTCAGTTTTAAGGACTAGTCGAAATTGACATCCTGTTATGATTGTTCAAACAGGTGCCATAATCCTTCTGCATTCCTTGGCTTTGTTAAAATTAGAGCCAAGTACTATATTGTATTGCATTTTCGTGGCGGGAAAGAAAAAGGATTGAAAACCATAGTCGTGTTTTTAGTTAATTTTGGAGGTGTTTTTGGATCTCCATTTTGATATATATTGAATCAATATTTACGTCGGATATATCGAAAAATATACGTAAATGTTGATTCAATATCTGAGCAACAGGTAATAACTAATGAGGTAATAACTAATGATGTAATTCATGTTCTAGACTGCATTGCTGGAAAACACGCCTTAAACACAAACGACGTCTAACTCTTAAGGTATCCTCTAAGAAGAAAAGTAACACAATAAAACGAAACAGAACTGAAAATCAAACAAACTAATGCCACTCAGCAAAGTACATTTTGAACTCCGGTCATCTCACTGAATGGAAATAAATGTTAGGTGAATCCTTTCTCATCCGTTCATATGTCTACTTATATATTTAGGGAATAAATGTTGGTGAATCCTTAACTAACTAGTTAAATTGGAAAGGAATAACTTAATTTGATTCCTTTCGATTGTTTTCAAACTCTTTTTTTCTCCTTTTCTTTCTTTAACAGATTAGTAATGCAGTCATTAACGAAAAAGCAGAAAAATCATTAAATTCTATTGCCACTAACGCACAAGAGTTTCTTTTCCCAGTAAATTAGTATGAACTTAGATTCTTTCCCACGAACTTAATCTCTTCTTTCTTTTTTTTTTTAAGGAAAAAGGAAGTGACTATTTCAAGTTTCCACAAAGATCACGTTCATGTCCTTCTTCAAAAATATGATTGTTTCTTTCAACAATATAATCAGAAGATTGCCATCACTACGCAATTTCATATTACAACTGCCCCATTCTTCTTGCGGAATCCAATCGGCTTCTCAGTCATTATTCCTTCATATTTTTCATGTACAACTCAATTAAAATTTGCTTCATTCAGCAGTGTATACTACAATGAACTGGCCACATTACAATGCAATCGTATTTCACGAATAAGTATTCATCACACATTCCTGTTTGAGTCCATGGAGCTTCACTTTCTTTGTCGAATAGGTTTTGGATGAATTTACTTACGTATATCTTTTAACTTATTTGATCATCTTCTGTTTAGAATGTGTTTTGGTTGTGTATAAATTATTTTGTATGTTTCAAAATGAGTAAACAAATAATAGTTAAAAGAAACTATAGTTGTTAGAATTAGCACTAGATATCATGAGTCCAAGCCCAATTAGTTTCAAAGAAGCCCAATGACCGATTGTCAGTTATAGCAAACCTGTGATATAACTAAAAGGAAATTTAAAAAAAAAAATTAAAAAAAAAAAAGGCATGCATTATGTCTGCCCAATAATGTTAGAACCTGAATTTATCTTGGTGATATGATTGCTTTGGAAGCTGAGCTTTGGGCTATTAGTAATGCGGCCGCGTTAGCTTGGAACTTTGGTTGGCAGTGCATCTTCAATTTTTCTTCTTTTATTGTTCCTTATAGTGTTTATAATGATTAGAGGAGAGTTTTAACTTTGTCTAAAAAATGCAAATTCATATTTCTCATCTTTTCTGAGAAGCTAACAAGTGTGCAGATAAGTTGGTTCCGTTGGGTTCTAGCAATTATAATAAGATGTAGTGGAGCTCCGCCCTAGTTTCAATTTTCTTTGGGTTAATAGGGAGAGACTGAACAGTTTAAGGCTTCTTTTTTTACAGATTCATGTAATTCTTTGATGGTCCTTTTACAATATTCCCTCCTAGTTTTGGGAAGCATTCATTCAAAAAAAAAAAAATGGCCTAGTTTCGAAATTTTTGAGAGAAAAGAGGAAGGCTTGATTGAATTCAAGAGCAAAAACAGAGGGTACCAATTAGTTTATTGTTCATTGAGAAAGAGAGGGAGGAGGAGGTGGAGGAGAGAGGAGGGGCGAGGAGAGTGGATGAGAGATTGGGTTATTAAAGGTTTTTTATTTTATTTTTTGAAGAGCTTATTACATTTTTATATCTTGTGTTTTGACTGGTTATTCAATTTATACATTGTATTTTAGTTATTATTAACATTGACCTTCAAATTTGAAATTTGTAACATATTTATACTTTCCCCTGGTTAAACACGAATTTTGATCATTATATTTACCAAAATATGCTGTAAAGTATATATATATATATACATTTGAAAATAAGTTGAAATTTAAAGCAAATCTAAAATTGATAAATATATTTATAAATAATATTTAATATTTATAATTTTTGCTATTCTTAAATTTTTTTTTAATATTTATTCTTTTAACTATTAATTTTAACTAGTTTTAAATTTAAATTAAGTATTAAAATATAAATCTTTAAAGTTTAAAATTACATTTGGATAAGTTTAATGGTCAAAATTGGTATTTGACTCAGAGAAAGTATAAATTTGTTACAAATTATAAATTTAAAGATTAATGTTGATAATAATCAAAACGCGATGTATAAAATGAACAAACAATCAAAATATAAAGTATAAAAATATAATTATCCCTTTTTCAAATGAACTTTTAGAAGAAAAAAAATTTAAAATTAAATTAAATAAGGTGAGATGGTCTTCTCAAAATTTAAATTGCTAGATATGATATATATTTGCAAATGTTTCAAATGTTAGGTCATTAATTTGTAAAAGTCAAACTTCAGGATAATTTTTAAATAGAAATCAAAATTCAGTTATTTTTATGTCAGAAAACTTAGTCTTTTTATGCAATCACATTTGCTCTTGGTATGAAGCTGTCCTTTCACTTTTGACTTTGTCTTCAATTTTCCTCTAAATGGCAAAATAGTTCCTTTTTTACCCCTAACTTTTATCTTTATAATCAATTGCTCATTAAATGATAAAATAGTTCCTCTTTTGCTCTCTCACTTTTGATTTTATACTCAATTACCCTTTAAAATAACAAAATAGTTTTTCTTTTATCTCCTAACACTAACACCATTAGAAAACCGTCAATTGATAAGAGCCAAATGTTCTTTTTGTCTTTTAAATAGTTAAACAAATGGCATTATTAATTTTTTTATTTAACATTTACAAATTATACTTTTTATAGTTAAATAAAGAGTAATACTAGAGACAATAATACCTTAAACCAAAACCTTACACAATATGAGGTGACATTCATTTCAACCACTTCTTTTTTAAAATAGAATTACCCTATTTAAAATTATGTGGCTAAAAAGAATGCTACATCACTAATATAAGTTTTTTGTGTAAGATTTTGGTGCCCTAATCTTGAGAAATTTAGGTGGATGACCAATAATTTAAATTTAATTCAGTAAATGTCCATTTTTTAAATTTTAAAGCTAAATGTCCATGTAGATATATTTTTATACTTAGCAGATATGTTTATCTACTAATTTCAGTTATTGTACTGAAATGTATTGGGTATATAATATTTTATACTTGGTATATAAAATTTTATATTTGATATATAAATATATATACTGGACATTTTGCTATAACATTTGATAAAAGGATATTTACTTAAATTGGATCCAAAATTTGGTTATATTTCTGTAAAGTCCCCTAATCTTTACCTTTAAATATATAAAAGAGAGGTAAAATAAAATTTGTTTACATGTTTAAATTTAAAAAATTTAAAATAAATAAAAATAAAGAGAGGCATTAAATAACAATTTTTGTTTTTATTCATTTGGTGAGTATTATGAACTGTTTTCATAAGTAAATTTCCTAAACAGTGCATAATTTTATGTCCAAAATTAGCACATACATCAAGTTCTAAGTAAGAAAAAGACAATAATTCAGAGGAAAAAAAGTCAAAAAAAGACAAAAATAAAATCTTTTCGATTCTTAATATTCTTCTAATGAAGAAAAGACCATTTAAGTTTTATCTAACAGTATTAGTGTTGGGGATAAAAGAAGAATGATTTTGCCATTTAAGGATACTGAGTACGAAGTTAAAAGTGAGCGGAGCAAAAGAGAAACTATATGATTGTCGATTAGGAAGCATCTATATATATATATTAAACCTGGAGCAGAGAGAGAGTGTAAAAACTCTGATAGCTTCTTTGATCACCATTCTATTTTTAAAATTTTTAGAAAAATTCTAATTTTTTCATGATATGATTGGTCCTATTATTATTTTTCTTTGCTATAATTGGTTGAAATATATATTTGTATTATATAATATTATATTTAGTTTAATATTAATGATACTTTATATTAAATTTAGTTCATCGAACAAATAGCTGTGACACATTCGTTGTATCAAAATAAATGTAAAAATAAATACATTGTTTAACTAATACCTGTGATACATTCGTTGCATCAAAATAAATGTAAAAATAAATACATTGTTTAATGTTTTATATAATATTATATTTAATTTAATATTAATTATACCTTATATTAAATTTAATTCATTGAACAAAAAGTTATGTAATATTCATCTCATCAAAATAAATATAGAGACAAATACATTCTTTAATATTGTAATACATTGAACCTAACTATAAATTAAGCCTAATATATGCAATATTAATACCGTATCGCGCAAAGCGCGGTATAACATCTAGTAATAATAGTATGACAAAAGAATGCTCACTTGATATGGTTAATCTTTTAAGGAAATTATTGTATTGCTACCTTGATATTTGTAAATAAAAATTTCAATCTTTTACCTAAAAAAATAAAATAAACAGCCTCACATTTAATTTAGTATATCAGCAAGTCAAATGTTTTAAAATATCTTCATAAAGGTCAAGTACAAAGTATAAAAGGATAGTTTTATTGCCATTCCATTTTTTCTCTTTCCCCTCCTCATCTAAATATAACTCTTAAAAATTTTACAATTTTGCATTTTTTTTGGGGCTATATTGATGCCTCTAGTATGAGTATAAAGCCAAAAAGGGTGAGGGAGCGAAGAATTATTTTGCTATTTAGAGGATAATTGAGCATAAAGTCAATGGACAATTTCATACTTATAACAAAGGTGAACGAGCAAAATGACTGATGGTTATTTATGTTTTTTTTTTTTTTTAAAGAATTGTTATTTATGTTATTAACCAAAGAGATAAGAAAAATAATTATTTTAGGAAACAAACAAGAAAAAAAAAGAAAAAAATTGCAAAGGGTGGGGGTTAGGGTTTAAAAGAAGCAGAGCATAGGGAAATTGTACTCTGTGTCTGGAGAGAGAGAGAGAGAGAGAGAGAGAGAGAGAGAGATTGTGTCAAATGGCAGGCAGCAAAGTGAGAAATCTTCAAGTGAGCTCGAAAGCGGAGCAGAAGCGGTTGGAGAAGCAGAAGAAGAAGGCAAAGTCTGGAGGGTTTGAGTCATTGGGTCTCAGCCCCAATGTGTTCCGAGCAATCAAGCGCAAGGGCTACAGAG
>JXTC01001319.1:0-10050 GCA_002914845.1 Trema orientale | reverse complement strand
TAATAAAGAATATAGAAAAAGTTGAAATTTCAAAAAGCTGAGAGAGGACATATACTCTTTTGGGCCTAAAGTGGCTCCATTAATGTTTAAAGAAGAAGTGTGGTTACTACTAGATTATGTCTAATACCATATTTTATTATGGTGTTCGATGAGAATTTATGTACCTATATCAGACCTGGAAATTTAATAAAGTATTTGTCATAGATTTTAATATATATCTCTAACGAAGGTTGTTCTTGTTCTGGCTTTTCAGGAAGTTTTTAACATTTTCAATTTTTTAACTTTTTATTTTTGGTGAAACAATTCCTGGATTCTCTCTTTACAATTAACACTAATTACACAGCGAGAAATGAACAACATGATGCTAACAACCCAATAGCAATCTTTTAAAGAAAAAAGTGCTATTAATGATATATTCTAACAAATACAAGAAGTTCCTAGAAACATAGAATTTTCTAGTCTATAGACTCTTAGACCAAAATTTAGCCCAACTAAACTTGTAAGTTGTAAGACAAGCCCAAAATTAACTAATTAAATGAAGGTCCTATGGGTTACAAAATCAAGTTTAATTCCAGCAATGCCAAATTACCAAATTTTGTTTTCTCTTCTAATATAATTAATTAATTTCTTTTGGTTTGATAATGATAAATATATATATATAGATATAATATGTTTATTACAACTTACATCACTTTCTATTCTTATAATGGCCCAAATGCATATAATTATAATATGTTAATGGCCACACCACTTACTTAATTTTCTTTTTTTTACTTGAGAATATTTTATTTATTATTTGGGCTAGAAATATTACTTCAATTTTGGCTGTCCTATTATCTATTGGATCAAGATAAATAATTATTGGGCTAAGAATATTAACTTCAATTTGGGCTCTCCCATTACCTATTGGGTTAAGGTTTAAAAAAAAAAAAATTCATTTGCCAAAAAAACCTTTGTTATCAATTTATTGTTCCAAAGAGAATTGTTTTTCTACTATTGTTTTTTAATTTTAAAATTTACAAAAAAATAATGAAAAGATTATTATAAATAAGTTAATGAAAACAAAGGGAAAAAATATTAAATAAGAAAAAGAAACAAAAGGAAAAAGAAAAAAGAAAAAAGAAAAGACAATAAAATATTTAAAGAATTAAAAATGCTAATAAAAATTTTTTTTTTAAAAAGACTGTTGCGTACACTGATGCAACATGGTCTCATGCGCGTTGTTGGCAGTGTCAGACCACACACACGTTAAGTTACTTCTTTTTTTTTTTCAATGAATTCATACAGAAACAAATGAAGGTCGTATTTTTAAAAGATTGGCCTTACTAGACCGTATTTTCCTAAGCTTTTCACCAAAAAAACGTGTATGGTCTAATTTCCTCTTCTTTTTAATGTATTTTGCAATATTTTCCTTTTTGTATTATTGTACTCAAGATTGCAACCCGGCCCATCAACCTTTTTTTCCCCACTTTGTCACGATTTACTTTTATCCATAACTCTAAATGGAAAGTAAAAAAAAAAAAGAATTATTTTGGCCGTGTGCAGTGTGTATATTCCAAAGCTGATAAAAATATTGTTCCGCAAATTAGGACAAATACTAAATTTTAAGAAAGTAATAAATAGAAAAAACCCATCAGATTTATTCTTTTTTGTATGTGTTTAAAGGTTATAATAATTAGATTTCTGAAAAGGTACATAATTTCATAGGGCGCATCTACAGTAGGGGCGCCCCTACGTAGGGCCCTGTCTATTCACCGTTGGATGGGAATCTGTATATAAATAGATTCTCCACAGATTCTCGTTATTCCNATGTCTTAATTATCGTTGGATGGGAATCTGTGGGGAATAACGGGAATCTGTGGAGAATCTATTTATATACAGATTCCCATCCAACGGTGAATAAACAGGGTCCTACGTAAGGGCGCCCCTACTGTAGACGCGCCCTTTCTATTAACGGCTTTTAACGACGTAAATGTTGATGGTACAAAAAAAAGGACAACTTCACTATTTAGAGGACTTTCAAAAACAAATTCAGAGAGTGAGAGGGCAATTCGTACTAAGGACAAAAATCAAAGACAAAATAACTAATTATTCTAATACTTCTAGTTACACTGGTATCTCCGTAATTTATACAAATGCTAATTCTATAAATATAACTAAAACTAAATAATAATGACACTTTTAAATGCCATATCATGATTTATGTTGTAGTGAGATATAATCAAATCTAAATTTCTTGATCTTGATTTTATTATATTTTATTTTTTCATTTTTTCATTTTTTTCATTTTTTCGGTCACCTAAGCTTTGACAATGGTGTTTTCCGCACTAGATCTTGTTGGAGTTGAAGAGTTGTATCGTTAGTACAGCTAAAATTAGATCTGAAAATTGCTAAAATGAGATATGTTTTTGCCAAATTTTGGGTTATTATCAAATAACGTTTTTACTTTTCTTTTTGGGCTAATAATAGTAATGGTCCTTGAATTATACTCATAATAGCACTTTGGCTCATGAACTTTCTACTTACATAGTAATGGCTACTGAATTATACAATTATTACAAAAATGATATTTTTGTCACAAACTGAAAAATATTTAACAGAAAGAAGTCATTACAAAGCACACAGTTTAGTAAGTACAGTCAAGAATAAGACTCCAAATTTTTAACTTACACAATAGACTACCGAAACTCATGGAAGTATTTTTTTTTCACAAATTGTTAAATTTTTAAAGAAATGAGTCATGTCTAAAGTATATAGTTTGATAACTATTGCTGAGAACGAGATTCTGACTTATAGAAGTAAATAATCCCCATTTATATGCTTTCTCTATGACTATTTTATGTTAAAAAATTTACAGTTTCTGACAAACGTGTTATGCAAACTGAAAATTCGGAGACCAAAATAGTACAATAAATATAATTCATGGGTCATATATATTATTAACCCTTTCTTTTTTTAAAGATGTCAGTTGTACACCATATAGAAGGGGATTATTTTCAACAACTGTATTTTATTTTTATTTTTTAATTTCTTTTATAAATGCCTAGAAAAATCGATACACTGTTTTCTCTACACACACCTCTTACTAAAAATTTTAGGAATTTGCGCACGACTTTTCTTCTTCTTTCTAATCGCCTAACTTTGTTATTTTTTTTAGTACTGTAAAGCACAACTTCATCTCTTATTATCTTTTAGAAAATACAAAGAAAAGTGATGAAACGTTATCAAATTCAAGTGTTATCATTTTGGAGATTAGGATTTAAAACTAAACATGGCTTTGAAGATTTTCTTCGTAATAGTTTCCTCCGATTTTTCTTCCACAGTAAGAAATGAGAATTTCATTTTGTTCTCTACTTGCTTTCACAATCTTTTGGTTTACTTCAACAAAAATAAATAAACCGAGTTCAAGAGTGAGACATAATGGAGAAAGTGAAGTGAAGTATGGTAGTAAATAAATTGTTTTTGATCTTATTACGACCCAACACAAAATGACAATTTTTTCCTTTTAAAGGTTTGTGTTGAAGAAAAAAGATGCTGGTCGAAACTAAGATGACCCGTTTGATACAAATAAAAAGGTTCAAAATTTGATCAACCAGCAAATTGAACCACCAATAAAATATATAGTGTTAGTCCAATATTGACTACCCAAGAAGAGAGTGAATTTAGTTTTAAATCTTTTCAAGTAAATAAAACCATAGACCATAATTTTAAAACTTTTAAACTAATTGAGTAATAATACCAAGCATATATATTAAGCACACTATATATGAAACACCCAATTAAATAGTTTATGATAAAGTAAGAAGTGTAGGGATAGAAAAAATGCAAACTCAGTTTTATAAGGTTCGAAAAATATGACAATTTGCCCACGCCCTTGGCTCTAAGCAACTTGCTTTGAGCATTTACTATCGGATGAAGATTGTGGGTTTTATTGTCTTTTTTACAAATAGAGTGAATTCTTCTTAGGGCTCACTCAAACTTTTATAATAGTCTTGACTTCAACCCTATCATGCCTAATCTTGTTTATACTCCGATACCAACTCCACCTATACGAGTTGTTTAGATAATAGTGTCAACCTCACTAATATATGAGTTACTTAGACTCCGGTGGCAATATCACATAGACATGGATTGTTTAGATTTGGGAACCAACCTCACTTCAAATTAATTTTTTTTTTCAATAATCAAGAGTGAACACACTCTAGAATTCTCTTCACAAAAGTAATAGATATAATTTTGGCTTAAGAGATTTAAGAATAATGTATAATGAATGCTCTAAAATTGGCTCAGTATGATTTGAAAGTGAATTCAATGTAAAAATAAGCTTTTGCACTCTGAAAGTAATTGGATAATAATGTAGGTTTGTACAAGATCTTATGCAAGTCTTAAATTGGCACCTATATATACGTTATAAAGAAAACTAACATATTTTTAATTGTTCTGATGCAGTCTTTACCAAACTGGTCAACGTAAGTTTTTCGGCTGAGTGTGAAAACTAGCCATTAGTCAGTAGGCTTGCAATGGTAATTTTTTAATGGTCATATTGACCCAGATGAAGGACCAGTCGACTTTCCATTGCTGCAGGTCGATCTCTTTTTGGCATTTTGAGATTCTGATAGATTTTTGGTATTTTTCCAAATTTTGATAGATTTTAGTGCTTTTCAAATTTTGACTTCCAAATTTATTTTGAACACTTAAAAAAAATTGAAAATCAATTTAAAAAAAATCTTTTAGCTATTGCAAACTTATTTTGATTTTTCAAAGATATTTAACAATAATTTAGAAAGTATTAATTCCAAAACATAGTCTAATTAACAATTAGAAATTCTCTTTTTAGCTTATTTCAAATAATTTCAAAGAAATTATTATTTTCTATTTTCAAACATCTAAAATAAAATTACCGTTTTAAGCTTAAGATAGTTTGAAAATTCTTTTGAAAGCATGAGCCATTGTGAATAGAATTTATTTTCAAAACAAAAGTGAGTAAGATTGAAATCTTTATAGATCAACATATAAGTGATTAGATTATAAAGATTCATAATTTAAAAACTAATAAAGAAAAACATAAAGACAAGATAATATGACATTTTGTATATTTATAATTTAAAAACTAATAAAGAAAACATAAAGAAAAGATAATATGACATTTTGAGTCAGTATTATAAATAAATAATGCTATAATTAGTCTAGAATGTTTTATAAGATGAAGGTAATAGGAATATTTCGTTGAATTTTTTGAGTTTCTTAATTGTTAGACAAGCTTTATGTTGATTATTATCATTACAGAAATTTTTTAAAATTGTAAATTATTGTAAGTGTATAACGAAATATCTTATTAATTATTAAAATTTACAAATGAACTATAGATAAATTATTTGTTTTAAAATAAGTCAATTGAATTCCTAAAAAAAGAACAACAAAATTGCAGACCACAAGTAGGATCCTTTCTCTAAACAAAATTTGTTCGAAAGTGGGTTGGCAGGTCACAATCGATTTGGGGCACCCTAAGGGTTCCTTTCTCTAAGTTGATTGTGTGGATTAGATCGGGTCAACTTATTTCGATTGTATGTCGGATAGGTCAATTATTTCATAACATAGTAGTTCTTGTGACATGATTTACTACTTCTATATTGCGAAGAAGATGAATACTCAGGAGAAAAAGATAGGTGGAACAAAAATACTTTCCATATTAGTGAAAATAGAAAAAGGTTTAATTTCATTATTGTGGCTATTTTTGGAATAACTAGGGATACAAAAGCATTGATTAAAGGGTTAAAGTCATGAGAGGCCCCTGTATTTTCTTCACTATCTACAAATAGTCATTGAACTTTATTTTGTACCACCAATGATCTTTGAACTCTATTTTTCCACTCGAATAATTAATATTATTATTAAAATTGGATGGCAAAGTAATAATTTCACTGACAAATACTAAAAATGGCAATATGGCAGATCGGGGACGGTTTTTCAATTACCATTCATATCCCCGAAAGACAATCACAATACCATACCCGTTCTATTAACTATTCTTTTGGATGCGGGGACGGTGGGGGTATTAACCAACGGATAAGAGGAAAAATTGTGGTTACCCATTACCTATTGAAAATAATAAAATATTAAAAAAATTAAGATGAAAATACTAAATTCTTTTCATAATCAATAAAATATAAAACACGACAATATACTAATAATTTAAACTCTAAAATTTAAATATATAAGTACATATAACTCTCCAAATTCATTATTTTACCAAAGATATAAGAATATAGATAGTGTAAAATTAAATAGATATTTATATGTATAATAATTTTTTTATGTAAATATATATATTGGGGCGGGTACGGTGTGGATTATGCTAATACTATACCTGCATATTAACGGTATGGTTATTCTCCACTCCGGTCACTTTTTCCGCTTGAGCAGTTTTTCTCCTTTTCGTTCGGATCGGATAACCACGTATAACCTTAACCGTAGGTTATGTTACCATCCCTTATTCGTAAAAAAAATACCCTGAAGTATAATCTTTCTGTAAATTTAACTATATCTTTTGGTTTGTGTAAAATTATACATCCATATTTTAAATCTCTGCAAATTTGTATCTTCTGCATATAAATTGATCAAAATATTTCTCACTAAACACGTAACTCAAATTGAGGATAATTTATTTCTTTTGACTAACAAAAAAATTTATTAGAAATAATTTAAAACAGTTAGTATAATTCACAACATAATTTGTACAGAGAAGATACAAGTTTGCAGAGATTCGAAATGTGGATATATTATTTTGCACAAATCAAAAGATATGGTTAAAATTGCAAAGTTCATATTTTAAGAATTTTTTTAAATTTTTTTTTATTTTTATCCCCGACAAAAACCTTGAAAGTGAATACAATTGCTTATCATCACCAAAAAATATTCTGCCAAATTTGAACTTTATATATGAAAATTGGAAAAATATATATGTTGACGGAGGTTTTGTCAACAGAAAAGATGACCAGATTCACAGACAGAATCCGGCCAAATTGTATAGAATTGTTGACGGAAAAATAAAAAGAGATCGATTTTTATAGTGGTTCATCCCGAAAAAGATGACCTACGTCCATTTTTTTTATTTTTTTTTTATTTTTTATGAGAGAGTGTTACAGAGCTCTGGGGTATTTTTGTACTACTCCAAAACATGACTGTAGACCTCTATTTATAGGAAGAGAGTCACAGTCGATTACAACTCTATGTCGTGTGTCTGCTGACATATTTATCTAGAAGATAATACAAATATTTAAATAATTTATCTAAATTCGAATTATTTAGCTTAATTCGAATGAATTATATCAACTTAAATGAATTATCTTAACTTGAATGAATCATCTCAACTTGAATGAATCATCTCAATCCAAAAAATAAGTATCCAATTTGAACTTGAGAATTTATCTAGGTGTACATTTCCTTGAGGTGCACGTCCCTTGAGTTGCACATTCCTCCAAGATGCATGTTTCCTTGAGGTGCACGTCCCCTGAGTTGCACGTTCCTCCGAGGGGCACATTTCTTTGAAGTGCATGTGCTTTGAGGTATACATTCCCTTGAGGTGCATATTCCTTTGAAGTGCGCATTCATGACAAGGAGCTAGCTGGTATTCACCTAGTTGAGGTACTTCTCACAAGTTTACTAGTTGAGCTCTCAAGCTAATTTCTAGGTGTCACTCTTTAGTGAGTGAAACTAGTATCGTTGACTAGCTACACAACTCGTGTAGCTAATAGTATAGTTGACTAGCTATACAACTCATGTAGCTAACTAGCTACACACTTCATGAATCATAGCAAGGGAATGGAATAGGGTCCTCATAGCTACTTTCGTATAGCTACTTCTGGTGTAGCTACCCACATATTTGTGTACCTGTACACGTGTAGTTATTACGTAGCTGCACACGTGTTGCTCTTGTAGAGTTGCACATATGTTCCTATTGTGAAGCTGTATACATGTTGCTATTATAGAGCTACACACTTTGTACTTTTACTTGTGCACTTTTAAGATGAATAATTTTTTTACTCACAACAATATACCTTCAATGGCAGCATCTTGCAAAAATTTTCTCTTTTCTTTTTTCTTTTATCGTAAATTAACGTCACTAAGAAAGGAATAAAAAAAAATTGTCTATTAAATTGCGGGCAGATGACCCATTCGAATTTCCATAAAAGATCAAGTAAAATAGCGAAGTGAAAATAGCAAAAGTAGGAGGAAGCAATAATAACGCTTGATTTTTATTTATTTTATTTTATTTTATTTTTTTTTCGCTCGGACCCACTTCTTGATGATCAGTTGATCACCTTCCTCGCTTGATTAGTGAGGCAAAATAACTAAATAAATAAAAAAAGCAAGCAGCAGGTAGGGAAGGCGCATCTTCAATGTGTATGTAAATTTTTATTTTATTCTTTATAAGCATAGAACATCGTTTTTTAAATTTGAGTTGAATTAGTTGACATGAAAAAACAAATAATCAAACTAAACTAGTTTGCATTTTATATATTTCTGTTCAATGATAGAACTAGTTAATTGGTCTAGGAATTATTAAATCCTAAAAGTTAGAGAAAAGTTAGGAGACGCATTTATCATGTGTTAATATTCGAGTATTGTTAAAGCACAAGCGAACAAATGTTTTACTACGTATATACATACATATATAAATGTATGTATTGTACGCACTATTTTTTTTAGTATGTTTATATAACAATAAGCACGTAAGGAAATTGTTATACAACATAATTAAAACTTTTGATTTCTTAACTTTGTTTTTCTATGAGTCAAACACTTATTTTGACGAAAACATTGATTAAAATACCCTTATAATTTGATATATATTTAAAAATCAATTTAATTTTTTAAAAAATATTAGTTAATTGACATTACAAATATTAAAATGTAAAAAAAAAAATGAATTTAAAAAAAAAGATATTTTTATTCCTTTTTATTAATTGTTTTGCCCGATTATTAGTTTTAATTTCTAAATATGCACTTTTAAATCTTAAAGGGTATTATTGTAAGTTTATAGGTCAAAATTAGTGGTTGACTTAAAAAAGGTATGAATATGTAAAAAATTCAGAATTATTAATAATCAAAACTAAAGTATAGATTTGTTCTCAAAAAAAAAAAAAAAAAAACTAAAGTATAGATCGAACAACTAAAATATATATACGTATAAAAATGTAATTGAACCAGCAAATAATTAATTGGTCTAGGAATTTATTAAATCCTAAAAGATAAGAGACGCATTTATCATGCCTCAATATTCGATTTTATCATGTCTCAATATTCGATTATTGTTAAAGCAGAAGCGAACAAATGTTTTACTCTATATATATATGTCTGTATTGTGCTCATTATTTTTTTTTTAAAATATGTATATATAACTATAAGCACGTAAAGAAGTTGTCAACAGCATAATTAAAACCTTTGATTTCCAATAAGGATTGCTCTACACGCGTTACACCTTTTTCGTCCACTTTTTTTTTTTCTTTATTTATTTATGTTTTTTTGCACCACGGTATATATGTTTGCTAAAAGATAAGTCGTGTTATATATTTTTACTTGTTATTGGTTATATTAACAGGAGCGATTTGTTTGACTGTATTTTGTGTTGCGCATATATATATACAAGTGCAAAGAATTTAAACACTATCCTATCCCATATTCGAATTATACATAAACATTTCTCTCAAACTAGTCCTCTCATCTCAAGTAATTAATGGCAGTGAAGATAGTTGATGTCTGCATGGTGGCTCCTTCACCTGCAGCCACACCAGATCATTCCTGCAGTACTCTTCCCCTCACGTTCTACGACCTGCAGATGCTAAGGTCCCCACTCATTCAACGCCTTTACTGCTACCAAAACTCAAAAACGACGTCGTTCTTCGATTCCATCCTTCCAAAACTCATACACTCACTCTCTCATACCCTCCAACACTTCCTTCCTCTCGCAGGAAACCTAACGTGGCCCCGAAATTCTAACAAGCCCGTCGTCGTTTACGTCGAAGGCGACGCAGTTTCGCTCACCGTGGC
>JXTC01001315.1:0-10181 GCA_002914845.1 Trema orientale | reverse complement strand
TAGCTACGTCTTTTAAGTTTAGGACCAAATTTTAAAACATTTATTTAAAAGATCACATTTTGCCCATTGACTACAAATTTTAACATGCAACATTCTAGTACTAAACCAAGACATAAAATTACCTGTTGATCTCAACATGCTGACGCTGAAAATGCATATTACCAGTTGCAAAATCATAATGATCATGAGTTAAAGGGGATTATATGTTTTTTTTCCACTACACAGATGTTGTTTAGCTCATACAATAGCTAGTAGCAGAATAAGAATTTCAATTGATTTGGGAATTCCGAAATTTCTCACTAAAAATATTTAAAAATTGTCAAAGTGAAGAACATGTGTTTCTAAAAGTCCGGAATATCAATCCTAATAATGAACCAATCCCATCGCATAGCTATAACTACTTGAATATTTAAATTTTGGTGTTGAGTAAATTAAGAGTTTATTGAATGATGACTTTCTTTATAAAGTAGAATTATCTATTAGATGTATGTGAGGGTAATAAGAAACCAAAAGAGTAAAATAGTAATTTTAACGCGAGATAGGTTATTGGTATTATTCATAAAAATTTATTCGTTGTTATTGGTTCTTATTAGGGAAAATGACATTTTATACGGTTTTTTTTAAAATATTGACCAAAATACGACCTATAAAAGTCAAATACTTTCCGTACGGTCTATAAGAAAATATTTCCATTTATACGGTGTAAGGTGCGGTGGCAAAATTATAAATTCGTCCATCTTTGCGTACAAGGTTTATTAATTAGAAAGTACAACAAATAAACCAAAACACAAGCTAGTGAAAGTGGTTGGGCTAGTGCAATATTTGAGACATGAGTTCAATTACATTCATCATCACCTTACCTTTTTTTTTTTGGTCTCATTTCTTTATTTATTTTCTTTTTCATTTTCAATTTTCTGAATTTATTTTTTAAAATCTAATTTCTTTTTTTTCCCCATTAAACCTTATTACTCTTTTTTTTTAACCTTTTTTGTTTTTAAAGTTTTTTTTTCCATCTTGAATCCACCATTAAAGCTTCTTAAAATTCATCTTTTTCTATGATTTATTTATATACAAAGCATTCTCCTATAAGAAAACCAAACTGGTTTCTAGATACCCTTTGTAGTTTTCTATGATTTACCTACATACAAGCATTCTGCTAAAAGGAAACCAAACTGGTTTCATGTGATCTACTTATGTACAGAGCATTCTGCTAAAAGGAAACCAAACTAGTTTCTTGGAAACCTTTGTGGTTTTCTTGTGATGTACTTATGTACAGTGTATTTAAGCAAATCAAATTGGTTTCCATGAAACCTTTGCAGTTTCTTGTGATCTACTTACATACATAATATTCTGCTCAAAGAAAACTAAAGTGGTTTCTAGGAAACTTTTGTAGTTTACTGTGATTTACTTATGTATAGGGCATTCTGCTAAAAGGAAACTAAACTGATTCCCAAGAAACCTTTATGATTTCCTGTGATTTACTTACATATAGTGCATTTCGCTAAAAGGAAACTAAACTAGTTTCTAGAAAACCACAAAACCTTTATAGTTTCTCATGATTTACTTACATACATGATACTTTGTTAAAAGAAAACCAAACTAGTTTTATGGAAATCTTTGTGGTTTCCAAGAATATAATAATGGATTATAATAAATTTAGAAAGATAAGGCCAAAAAAAAAAAATTGAAACATGTATTTGTTGTTTCCTAAATAGTAGGAAAAAAGCAAAGTAGTAAAAATAACAAATCTTTGTAACAGATTACTATGGAAACTAGAAAAACCAAATTAATATTGAGTAGTTTAGAGTAGAAACTAAATTAGTTTCTCAATTACTTCAGAAACCATACACTGAGAAATCAAATTGGTTCCTCTGGTTCTCAGTTACGTGAAAAACCAAATTGGCTTCTTATTTTCTAAAATAATAAAAAAATATAATGAAAAATATTTTTAGTTCAAACTTATTTTGTTTCCTAAAAAAAAATTAGTTATGGCTATACTTGAAGCCGAAAACCAAATTAATATTGAGTAGTTTTGAATGGAAACCAAATTAGTTTCGAGTAGTAACAAGAAACTAATTTGAGTAATTAATCTTTATAACTGATTACTATAGAAACTAGAAAAACCAAATTGATACTGAGTAGCTTTGAGTAGAAACTTGTAACAATTGGTTTTTCAGTTACTTGAGAAACTAAATTAGTTTTTCAGATTCTCAGTTACCTGAAAAACTAAATTGGTTTCTTATTTTCTATAATAATAATAAAATAAAATGAAAAAAAAATTAGTTCAAACTAATTTGGTTTCCTAAAAAAAAATTTGGTTATAGTTATTCTTGAAACCAAAAACAAATTGGTATTGAGTAGTAAGAAATTGGTTTCTCATTTTCTATGACAATAATAAAATAAAAAGAAAAATATTTTATTCTAAAAAAAAAATCAAACAAGAAAAAATTATAATGGGAGGAGTAGGAAAAAAAATGACAAAGAGTAAGAAAAGAAGTAATTTTTAAAAACATAAAATGAAAAGAAAAATGAAATTAAGGCAGAAAAAAAAAAAGAAAAAACTAAAATGGGTTGCCTGGGTTTGAGCTCAGGTTCCAAAGGACAAGTTCTAATGCCTTACCAATATGCTGCGAAGCCTTTGTAGTATATTTACACTTTATATCTATAATAATGGTTTTAGAAAATGAGGACAAAAATTACAAAAACGCCACTGTGTTTTCTAGCTGAAATAATTAGAAAAATACTCACTAAGATCGTACGAAAAGTAAATAATTTTAGAAGGTCATATTTTTGGTATTTTTTTTCAAAACTTAGGTAAAAGTGTCCTAAACCCTTCTTATTAATGTATTTAAGTAAAGATTTCAGAAGTGGACCGAGTATAATAAACCATTACTATTATATTTGATCCAAATAATTAACAGTTAATTGAATTAAGCTTAGTAAATGCACCTTGAATTACGTCAATCCAGTATTCTTTGCCTCATAATATAACATTGAGAAATATTACTTAAAACTAATTTGATTTGTTGGAAACCTGAAACTAATTTAGTTACTAGAAATTAAGTTAGTTTCTCAGTTTCTAATAAATAATTTAGTTTCTCGATTTCAGATAACCAAAATATTTAGAAAAATGCCACTAAAAGTCGTACGGAAAAATAATTATTTTGAGAATGTTGTATTTTTTTTGAATTATTTTTAAAAACTTAGATATAAGTATCCAAATCCTGATAAAGTTAAGATACTCAAAAAGGACAATTGGGCCTAGGGATGGCAATATAACCCATGGTTACGGGTATCCGTGGTTATCCGATCCGAATGGGGAGGGAAAAAACCGCTCAAGCGGGGAAAATGACCGGGGCGGGGAATAACCGTACCGTTAATATGCGGGTATGGTGCGGGGACGGTATTAGTATAATCCGCACCGTACCCGCCCCGATATATATATTTACATAGAAAAATTATTATACATATAAATATCTATTTAATTTTACACTATCTATATTATTATATCTTTGGTAAAATAATAATTTTGGAGAGTTATATGTACTTATATATTTAAATTTTAGAGTTTAAAAATTATTAGTATATTGTTGTGTTTAATATTTTGTTGATTATGAAAAGGATTTAGTATTTTCATCTTAATTTTTTAATATTTTAATATTATCAATGGGTAATGGGTAACCGCGGTTTTCCCCGTTATCCATTGGTTAATACCCGCACCGTCCCCGCATCCAAAAGAATGGTTAATGGGGCGGGTATGGTATTGTGATTGGCTTTCGGGGATGGGGATGGTAATTAAAAAACCGTCCCCGATCCGCCCCATTGCCATTCCTAATTGGGCCCCTCCGTCGAAAGTATTGCACTAGCCTATCGAGCTAGTAATGTTGAAAATGGCCAAACCCAGAAGAGACACACACCTACCTCAGTGTCAACATCACCTAGGAGTCCCAGTAGTTTAGACTCCTTCCTTTCATCTCTCTCCTAAGCTATGTTTGGTAGGAGGAGAGAGTAAGAAGGATGGGGAACCAAGGAAAGATGGAGAATGTAAAAGAGAAAGAGAAAAGTTATAGTCCTTTATTTTGTTTGGTAAGAATGATAGAGAATAGTTATTTATGAAATTACTATAATACATGTTTTATAATTATTTAAATAAGATGTCAATCACCTCTCTCTTTTTTTTTCCTCTCGTTTCACTCAAATCCTTTCAAAGTTAGAAGGATGAGATTTTATGGGCTCGGAGGAAGACTTCACCCTCTCCTCACATCCTCTCCCTCCCACTAAATAGAGGAAGATAGCTCTCCTCCACTCCTGTCCCGAGGAAGACTTCACCCTCTCCTCACATCCTCTCCCTCCCACTAAATAGAGGAAGATAGCTCTCCTCCACTCCTGTCCCTCTAACTCTCTCTAGCCTTCCACCCATCCCTCCTACCAAACAAAGCCCTAGTTTCCAAATATAATCGGGTAACATCCATTTAAAGAGTTTAAATAGAATAGGAAACTAACGTTTAAAGTATTTTCTTCCATACTTTATTATGAATAGAGGTTTTAACATCTCAAAAAAATATACCTTCATTAGTTGGTAGTGCTGCTTTAGAAATTTATAGTCAAAAGTTCGGGAGAATTAATGAAGATCAAGATTTGAGAAATTCAAGAAGGTGAATCGATGGTATTTGATTTATTCAGACTCGAAAGAGAGTTACGATAAAGAAGTTCACACTCCAAAGCATTCGATCTTACGTGAAGCCAGAAGGACTTTTGTTCAGAATCGAGGTATTTTACCTATTCGTATATAAAGACTATCATATAACTTATTAAACATGATTATGTAAAGAAAATGAAAAATAGCAAAATTGTAAAGTAGTTTTTATTATTATTATTATTATTATTATTATTATTATTATTATCACCATTATTATTATTAGGGTTAATATTACCTGGGGTCCCCAATCTTTATCCGATGTATCACTTAAGTCCTCATTCTTTTTTCTATAGCTTTTAGCTCCCCAAACTTACTACATTTGTAACATACAGCTCCCAGTGACGTATACCGTCAATTTTGGCCGTTAAATTGTCATGTGTTAGGCACATGACCATGTTTTATGGGTGTTTTCTGAAAAGAAACAATTAGAGTGCCAAAACTTAATCTCTTTTATCCAAATTCCTCCATTAAAAGCTGTGAGAAAAGCTTAAAGCTTCTAAAGTAAGGAAATTGGCCGTTGGGCATTGATGTTTCAACACAAATATGATATTAAATCCTCTCATGATGGCTATTTATGTTTCAACAAAAATATTGGGTTGGGTAAGATCTAAAATTAAAATTAAAAAAAAATATTAGAAAAAAAAAGATAAAAACAAAAAAGTACTCAGTTGGGTCTATTTCTTCTTCACCGTTACTGGGGTAGTGGAGTCTATATTGCAGGACAAATTTAGATTTAGGTACATATATGACTATTATTACCATCCTTGCCTGAAATTTTTTTTTTTATCGAGTCTTTTATTGTTTTATCACAATGAAGTAATAATTTTATTGTGCATTTTTATCTTATGTAGCTCAACAATTGAAAAAGCAGTCATCAAATCACTTATTCGCGTTGTGAGCCCTCAATAGCATTAGCATCCACTCAAAGAAAGAGAAAAAGAAGTGATTATTTTTTCCTTTCTTATTTTAAGTTTTTCATAATATTTTATACACACAACAAAATACGTTTAGAACTCAGTTCCATGTTCTTTTTTTTTTCCTGAAAGAGTTCCAGTTGTCTACTTTGAACCTCTGCGGGATTCTACTTGTTTTGTATAATTTGTTTTAAATTTCTAAAAAATTTAAGGTTACCAATTTTTTCACTTAAGAATATCCTTAAGCTATCTCAAAATCTGGCTGTGCTGTTGTGCTTTTCCGTTAAAAGTCCTATGCCACTCTTGTTTGCAACTGCACAACCTAGCTTCTATAGTCGTTTCACGTTGAAGCTTTAAGCTTTTCTCCAAAGCTTTAATGCTGAACAGGGGTGGCTCGAGGGTAAGGCCATTAAGGCAATCGTTTTAGGCCTCATCTCGAGTTAAGGCCCCAAATTACTAATTTTTTTTTAAGGATTTCACACATTCAAAAGTTCTTAATATCTATGCGTAGGCTTAAAATATATAAATAATAGATAGTAGTTTCAATAGACTACAAAAATTTTAATCTCGATTCAATAAGTCAATGTATTTTTCTAAAATTCATGAATTTTTTATTTATTGCAAAAAAAAAATTGGTAGGCATCTTGCTTTCTTTCCAAAATTGGAACAAATTTTTATTTTTATTTCATTGTATTTCATTATAAAGCTTATTTCTTCCAAAACTTTTCAATGTCATTAATTTCTTATTCAACGTCCATTCTTTCAGTTGTTAAGTTAATTTTCCTACTAAATTGGCTATTGATATATTTAATCAAGTCAAAATACATCATAATTTGTATACTTTATTATTCAACCAATATATCTAAAAGAAGGCCCTAGAATTTGTTGAGCCGGCCCTGATGCTGAAATGTGGAGTAAAATGACGAAATTGTTTCTTTCCAGAAAATACTCATGAAACATGGTCATGTGCCTCACACATTACAATTTAATGGCCTAAAATTGACTGTATCTGTCACTGGGGAGCTGTATGTTATAAACATAGTAAGTTTGGGGAGCTAAACGCTACAAAAAAAAGAATGGAGACTTAAGTGATACATTGGTAAAGACTGGGGACCCCAGGTGATATTAACTCCTATTATTATTTGTGAAATTAAATTTTTAAGGGACAATTCACTACAAAAATACGATTTTTACCTGGTCAGTTTTAGTTACACATAAAATATTGACTCATGCTTTTTATCATCAATCTTATACTCATGTTTTGTAGTTAACAAACATATGATTATCAACTAATAATCTACTTAAGTGTGTAGCAATCTAAATTGAAAGGATCATAAGATATTCAAGATAGATTATGGAAAAGAGCTTGAAGACAAAGATATAGAATATAATACTTAGACTAGAAAAAGATTAAATACTTAGTCCTTGTATTTTGAATACTTATTTATATATAATATAATCTTAATGGCTCGAATTTTTCAATTAAAATTAGAAAATTTCAAACGTATATAATCAAACTAGTTTATCTTCAATTAAAATTTGAAATTTATTTTACACAAGCTTTTAAATTGATTTATGAATTTCTATAGTATCCATATTTTATGAAAATCAATTTAAGAAGCCACAATTTTGAAAAGAATCAAAAAAGACTTGAAATAAAATCAAAAACTTGTTCTCTGGTATTTTCAGTGGACTGATTCCAGTTTTTGGTTTACCGATTCCTTGTCGAATTTTTAAACAGATTTTCAAATTTGACCGTTAGAACTGCACTTTCAATGGTTAATATTTTTGATCGACCGAAAATGTATTTTCGATCTATCGAAAATGACAGAATATTTGTCAAATAATCTAAAACTGCTAGTTTTCATTCAAGTCTATAAATAGAAGTTTTTCTAATACTTGAAACAACTTTTGGACATTCCTACATAGCTTTAATCATACTTTTAAGTTGTTCAAATCAATTTTTGTGATTCAAAATTTTCAAATCTACTTTTCCACAAAAATCACTTGAGCCAAACTAGATCTTATCTTGTATTTACATTTATTCTCTCTAAACTTGCCTTGTATCAATTATTTTTATTTAAAGAGAGATTCTAGTTGAGTGATTCAACAAAAATCAAATTGAAATTGTAAGGTGAGGTTGACGTCGGATTCATAAACAACTCAGTTTATGTGAGATTGACACTGGAGTCTAATCAGTTCGAGTTAGGCGTGATAGAGCCGAATTCAAAACTATTGTAAAGGCATGAGTGTGCCTAAGGAGAAATCAATTGTTGTGTAAAAGGGTCAGTCAAGCCCATTCTCTTCATCCGATAGTGGAAAGCTCGAAGCGAATTACCAAGAGCTGGAGACGTAAGCAAATCGTCGTGTTTGTTGAACCTCGTAAAAATAGTATTTGTCTTTTTCTATCCCTATCTCTTTAATTTATTTATCTTGAGCTTGTGTATGCTATTTAGCTATTTTTACTTGATATTATTATTACTAGCATATTTTCTTGCTTATCTTGAAAAGTTTGTAAAAGTTTTTAGAACTCAGTTCATCTCCCCAACCCCCTCTCCCCTTCTTGGGTTAGCTATTCTTGGGCTAAAATAACTATGTGTAAGTAAAACAATATTTCACGTACACATAAGTTTTTCAAAAGTGTAAGTAAACCATGTGTAAGTAATATTGCTACTTTACACATTTGATATGTAAGTAATTTAGTTTAATTGTTAGGTATTGTACACATAAATTTTGTTTAGGTGTAGGTATTTTTCACATTTGATGTGTAAGTTTTCCAAATGCCTATGACAACTTTTCGAGTAAAATCCCATGTCAAATACTGCTTTGTATAGTATCACGAAGACATAATTATATGTTTCGTAGTTTTTACTAATTTTTCTAATGATTACTGGCCAACATCTTACTTACAATATTAATGTTGACACGCTTAGTCTTAATACTAATCCATTGAGATATTTTATTTAACTAGATTCTATATTATCCACTTTAATAATATATTTTAATAAATATGTTTCACCAAACAGCCAAGAACATTATTCTTAATTAATCTCACTTATTTGCAATGTAAATAAAATATATAAGAAAATCACAATCAAGTCAACATTAAGAGTAAAACTAATCTTTGTCTATAAAATTCTTTTGTTTTGATATTTGTCAAACAAATTTCACTTATAATTCAATGTGATACACAACCCATTACATAAGCTCACTTTAGTTGTCCAAGACAAGTTAAACTTTTCCAAAATCTGTTACAGCATAAACAAAGTATCTAAACTTATTTATATCTATTGCTATGAAACCAACATTAATTAGTTGTAAATAACTTATATATATATCTTCTGTGAATCTACATCTTAATCATAAAGATATATATTATAAAATTAAATGAACATTTAATCAAACAATATTATGTACAAAGTAATTACTAAATAATACTTAATTTTATTAATATAAAAATATTTTATTCAAAAGTTAACTATTTTTATGAATTCCTCCAATATATGGGCATTAAAATCTCATATGCACATTTTTTTGGGGTTGGCACCTAGCCGCTAAACTTATTAGAAATGACACATAACCAAAAGTATTTAAAGAAAATAAAACGAGTCTGCGACAAAATCGGGCAAAAAATAATTCAACTGGAGGCAGATTAGATCGGTATACATAAGGTACTTATACCCAAGTTATCACTTTTAACCTGAGACCTACTTAAATTTTATGTTTCCTTTCCATTAAGTATCTAAATAAATAAGGAGAAAAAAGTAAAAATCATAAAACACTCTTCTTCCTTGTTCTTTGCGAATACAAATCTCCAAACCCTAGAGAATAGTAGAGTGAAGAAAGAAACAAATATATTTTAAATAATTCTTTCAATGTATTTTTGTATTTATATAGATGTCCTAAATGAAGAAATTTAGTAAACATTTGAATGGATGCATTCGAAAGCAAGGAAGAGCACTATTCTTATTCCAAGAAGAAAAAATTTATTCTAATGGACTTTGATCTGAGTGATGTATTGTTTTAATGGAAGAATTGAATTGTTGAAACAAATACTCATTTTAACATACTATTTGAATGAAAAAAATTAGAATTATCACTAAAATACTTTCTATTTTAAAAAAATGTGAAAAAAAACCCTGTGTTCTTAGAAATTGAAAAAAAATAACTTCTATTTCATTTATCATACTATTTATTACCTTGACCAATCAAAGCTTTAAATAATTAATATTATTCCCGTTTTACCTTCATTATATTATAATATTATATTATGCAAAATGAGAAATGCTGGACGCTCTCTTTGACATTCTCCATCTCACTCTCTGATACGTGGATTCTGTTATCCATTTTAATATTTTAATAATACAATAAATCATAGTGAATTCTACGTGTTAAGCAGTGAGATTAGGAGAATGCAAAAAAAATATAAAAAAGAGTGTTGCTAGCACTCCTCCGTGGAAAAAGGACAGAAGAGTAAAGTCTAAAACCATATTCCTAAGGATGAGAATACGCACAGTCTTCATTCCCTCCATAGTTTTCTATAGTTGCAGTAGAGAAGCTCAGAAAAT
>JXTC01001312.1:0-10221 GCA_002914845.1 Trema orientale | reverse complement strand
TGATAAATTATTTATTTACCATTATATAAAGTGGTACATCACTTATTTACCATGGCCTCGTAAACAAATATCACTCACTTATAACAACCAACATACAATGGTATATTCACTATTGTAATTCTAGTAAATTATTCATTTACCACTATCATACAATGGTATATTTACCAATATATATTGGTATATTTACTATTATGTATATAATACTAATTTCTATTTTTTTTCTACTCAAGTAAATTATCATATGCTATTGATATACTGTAATAGTTTCCTAATTAAATCAATTTGATTTACCACCATTCTTTCTCAAGTAAATCACGATTTTCCAACATTTGTTTTTATATTTCGTTTCACCATTTATATCAATGATATACCTAGAGATATCAAATGGGTCGTGTCGTGCCGGCCAGATCTGCAAAAAGTAAGTCCGCTCGTGCTTCGTATCGTGCTTGACACAGTCCAACAAAACATTGTGTCATACTCGTGCTAGCCCAAGTTTTAAAATTCAAGGGCCGGCATGGCCTACAGGCACATGCACATCTCGTGTCATGCTCGTGCTTGTGCTAAGTCCTTGTCACACCGAACATAGTGTGCCAAACATACTATGTATTTTTGTCCCTATCTTCGATCGACCTATTAAATTGTTATGACAGTCAATGTTTTATGAAGTTTTTAAAAATATATAATTAAGTAATTATATTTTGAAAAGAAAATATGTAACATACCCATAGTTATTTGAAAAGAAAATATTCAATTAAAAATCACTAATGCAAAATTAGTTTTAAAAGAAAAAATAAGAAAAATGAGTTTATTAATAAGCAAAAATAAAAATAAAAAAAAACATACAAAATTTGTATATATAAATAATATAATAAATGAAAATAAATATTTTTTAAAGTATTCAAAGTTGTGCTTTTCGTACTTCTTGGGTGGTGTCGTGTTTGTCTGTGCTGTAGGTCATGTTGTGCTGTAGGTCGTGTCGTACCATGCCAGTCCATAGTACCCAAAAACTAAAGCTCGGCACGGTCCAATACTTCATGCCATGCTTGGCACAGCTCAAAGTCATGTCGTGCCGTACCGTGCTCGGCACAGATTTTTTCGTGCCATGCTCTCATGCACCATGCCCTCATGCCAACTGGGCAGCCCAACTTATTTGACATCTCTAGATATACCATTGATTTACTATATATATTTTTTAAATAGATTTGATTATAAGTAAGTGATATATACCGGAAAATTAGTTGATTACTTGAAAAAAAAAACCCAGTAAATCAATAGCATCATAATTATTTACATGAGGTGATTTTTTGTTTTTTGAGGGGAATTATTTACCTGATTTAAATAAGGTCATTTTCTTTTAAAAAAAATAATAAAATCAAGGGTTATTCTCAACCCACAACTATAACTAAACAAAATATGCAATCCTAAGTATTAAACAATACAGAAAAAGACGAATCTAGTCAATATATACACTAAAAGAACTCATTAGTAGAAAAGAAGAGTTCAAAACTTCGAACAATCGTACTCGGGAGCAGATCTCGGTCATTCAAAAATTAAATTTCGGATCTTTATAGAAGAATAGGTAAGCCAGCAACTGAGTAACGGAGCACCTCTTGCTGGACTCTTTCTGCAAGCAACACTCAACAAAGCTTTTAAACTCATCGGACACGCTTTCCGGCAAAGCCAGCAGCTCACCGAAGTAGACGACGCACATGAGGATGGCCCAATCGGGTCTCCAACCTGTCGAAACCAAAGGAAAGTGACCAATATAAGGCTCCATGAAAGTAAGCCTCACGCTCCAAATATCCCCATTACAAAATAACACTAATATCCTTTGTCAAAATTCATAAAATAGTCTTAACTACTTCATTAACTCTACAACCAAATATCCAAATTTTTAAAAACAAAACATTTTGTAAGTACTTAAGTGTGATTTAAATATTTGATTTTTAAGTTGTCTGGTTGTAATTGATTATTCGACCAAGGGAAGTTTAGTCATTTTAAGATGAAAAAATTGGCAAAAATCAATAAAATTTTGTCATAGGCGATAAGTATGATACAATTTGACAAACTAAGGGGATAAATTTTACACTTCTAAACATATAAGGGATTGTAAAGATGCAGAAGATAATTTTGGTGTTTTCCCTTATGAATCATACTCTTTGGCTCCAAATCGTTTACTAATTTTAATATTGAGTAATTATAGTAAATGTCATATTTTTTTATACCTTATTTCAGTAAAATCAGTCCTTTTTTATTTGTTTATAGCTAAATGGGACCAACTTTTTCATTACATTTGAGTACATTAATTTTTACATTGAGTGAATTTTTTTTTGGACACCGGATATATCAACTGATTTGCTAATTAGTTTTCTTGGAAAGATATACTAAATCCATTTTATAGACTATAATAGTTTTTATATTGAGTAAATCTCCATATAGAGTTTGAATAACGAAAATGTTTTAATGGGCTCAAAATTCAACTACTTTTGCTAGAAGTCCTATTATTGTTCTTTTCTAGGATCTTCTGACCACAACTCCAATTCATAAACCCCTATTTCTATATTCCTTCGTGGAAGTGTTTACAAATATCATGGTCTTACAATTTTACTTGTAAATTTCAGTGTGAACATAAATTTATGCTAAAATTCAAATAGCTGATCAAAGATAAAAGCAAGCTTATACAGTTCAAAAGGATAAATTGGTTGGTTGCGACATTCCAATGAAAAACGCCATGCAATTCAAGAATACTATAACACTTTTGGATTAACAAATACATATTTTATTAAAAGAAGTTAGAATTAAACGTCACATATTACTTTATAGTTAATGATGGTCACCAATTACCAACTGTAAAATGTCAATTATCTTGCCAATTGCACATTAATTGGTATAAATTTTTTTAAAAAAAAAACAAGTAAAAAAAAATCAACTAAAATTACAAAATAATCCTTGAAGAAAGAAAGATATGGTCCTTCTTGAGAAACTATAGAAAGAGAATGGTAAAATTGCTTTACGCGAGACAATACGCGTAGAAAAAACAAAAAAACAAAAAACCAAAAAAACAAAAAAGTACAAAAGTAGCTGTCTGCCAGGGCCTGAAGGGAATGTTCATGTGTGATGCATAGCTAGAGGAAGTTCTTCTGCTGCGACTATCCATTGGACCATTGGTATTTGCCATTTTGCCAACAATAACTCCTCAATGCTGGTTTTGGACCTTAAAAAAGGCGGAAAATCAAAGCTGGATCATTTGGGCAAAAGGTTGGATGTGGACTATACATATATGATTAGTCATTGGTGGGACCATTTGCCTTTTTTTTTAATAAAAAAAAACTTTTATTTCTGAAGTTTTATACATGAATACAAATACTCTAGCAACATTCATTTTTTTGTTTGTTCTTTAATTAGCAAAAAAAAATATGGATAAAGAGTAGCCTACCGAGATAATTGTAGTTATGTGTAACATATATATATCTCTCAGACTCTCAAAATGGATTGTCTATATAGATTAGTCGGTAGTCAGTCGATTAATATATACATGATTGAGAGCTTAAGCTATAATGAATAGATTGAATTTTTAATTGATCATATATTATGCACTTTAACACTGATTTACTAAATAATAGTCGAGAGTAATTAGACTATGAAGAAGCTAGAAAGGTAAGTAAAGGAGTTTAAGGATTAGGATTTTGGAAAGAGAAATAATTTATTTTCGATTTGGATATTTATTAAGATAAAAAGGTCGATTGCGTTTGATTGAAAAAAAATTAAATTGAATTTGATCACTATCGTGCCTTTAACTTTGTTTTTAGGTGACTGTATAAATGGAAATGATTTTTGGATATTTATTAAGATAAAAAAGGCCGATTGCGTTTGATTAAAAAAAAAAAGTAAATTGAATTTGATCATTATCGTGCCTTTAACTTTGTTTTTAGGTGACTGTGTAATGGAAATGATTCCCAGCACTCTCTCAGGAATTATATTATTGATATGCTCATAAACACATCAATTTATAATTTTCAAATTTTGTACTTTCATTTCTTGATTACTAAATATATATATATATTAGTTAGGAGAATTGAACTCTAAACCTTAACATTAGAAGCAAGCGTGGATACTAATCAAGCTAAGCTTACGACTGTTGGACAATTTGAACTATTGCAAGTAATAATATATCTGGAAATGAAAATATAACAATAACATATTATAACATATGATTTAACAAATAACTTGGATAAAAATAATTATCATGAAGTTAAATCAAATAACGTAATAAAATAAATCACAAGTAATTTACTATAATAATAATTATGATTATAATGACCAAAATAACAAAGGAGTTTAAGGAAACCAAACCGAGTCTTATTTTCACACAATTTTCTTAAAACAATTACGCCTCCTCACCGGGGTGCTTAGAGGAATGTCAGCAGCATCTGTTTCCCAGGATAAAATAGTTCACGAATAGCAACGTCGCACCAACTTGCTACCCACAACGAACTGAGTAATGCCCAAACTCTATCACCAGAACTCAAGAGAACTTGACCACTCTTATAAGAAAGAACAAGAACTCAAACTCTCTAACTTCTAACTAACTTCTTTCTAACTTCTAACTAACTTTTCTTAACCGCTACGGAGAGAAATGGAAGAGAGGAATAGGCTAAGAAATATTTTGGTGTGTCTTGGTGTGTCTAAGAGTAAAGGAGAAGGTCTCCTTTTATAGTGTTCATGGGGGAACCAAGCCAAATGTGGCTGAAAACGTTTTTCTGTTATAACATAATAGCCCATTAATCTGGCTGACAAACGTTTGTCTGTTACAACGTAACAGCAACAACACATTAATATGGCTAAAAAACGTTTGTCTGTTACAACATAACAGTCCATTAATATGGCTGAAAAATGTTTGTCTGTTACAACGTAACAGCCATAGCCCATTAATATGGTTGAAAAACTGAAAAACGTTTAGCTGTTACAACATAACTGCCAAAACGTTTTTGGCTGTTACCTCAGCTTTATGAGGCCTACTAAATGTCCAAAATGAATTTTGTAACTCTTGTATGTTACAAATTTAATTCTAGAACCTTCTCACTTTGGGTTTCAATTTCTCATTCACCCATGCCTCAAAATGGCTATTAACAATGGTTTTTCCAAACCATTTTTCTAACAATTCCCCACATGAATGAAATTGATGATCTAAGACTCGACTGACATGGTGATATAATTCAACGGTTGAAACCTGCATAGGATAGGTAGGTGTTACTCTTTGAACCTTCCCTTGTGAAAATACGTTTACTTTACTAACTAAATAGTAGACGCGATGTCCTTGAACTATTCTGTTATTTGTGTATATGATAACGTATCTCACACAGGAATCTTCCTGACACTTTCTCAGTTCTCACTGTTATGTTTGTTTTGGCCATGAACATATGCCTGGTTCTGCAAGAGTTTAATAAGAATTGCGCCCTAACAATTCCCTTAGAAGCGGCCCTTCTTCTCTCTCACATAGGTGATTTCTTAATTAAGAGTAACCCGCATTACTCCGCTCGAAATTCTATTTTCGACGCATAAGAATCATTAAAAGCATAGCTTAACCTTTCGCTTTACGGGCATCACTGTTTCATCATAGGAATGGACATGAGAAAAATCCTCACAGTGATCCAACACAGTCTTTATAATTTAGTTGTCCTTTTTGAACCTAGTTCTTGGGATCTCCAGTCAACTAGGTTGGGTATCCACTGTATCAACCTATTCTTTCATGGGCTTTAGTCCCATTCCCCTCGATGACTTTTCAACTAACTCTCTATTTAACCCTTTGGTTAGCGGATCCGCAATGTTATCTTTTGACTTTACATAGTCTACAGAGATAACCCCAGTTAATGGTATTGTATCTACGATGAATATGTCTAGACTTACCATTATATATATTGCTCTGTACTCTATCAATTGCAGATTGACTATCACAATGTATGCAAATTGCAGGCACAGGTTTTGGCCATCTTGGAATATCCACTAAGAAGTGGCAGAGCCATTCAGCTTCTTCCCCACATTTAACCAGTGCGATAAATTCAGATTCCATAGTGGATCTAGCAATAATAGTTTGTTTCGAGGATTTTCATGACACTGCTGCACCTCCTAGTGTGAACACATAACCACTAGTAGACTTTGAGTCTTTAATATCAGATATCCAATTTGCATCACCGTAACCTTCAAGTACAGAGGGATATCTTGTATAGTGCAGCCCATAATTACATGTAAACCGCAAGTATTTTAATACTCTTATAATCCTTTGCCAATGCTCAGCTCTAGGATTACTTGTGTATCTACTTATTTTACTAACTGCATAGGCAATATCTGGTCTTGTACAGCTCATCAAGTACATTAGACTGCCTATCACTCTAGAGTATTCTACTTGAGAAACACTCTCACCTTTATTCTTGGATGAATGTAGAGTTAAATCTATTGGTGTTTTGACAACTCCAGAATTATCTTTATCGAATTTTTTAAGAATATTGTCCACATAATGTGACTGACTTAAAACAAGCCCATCTGATACTCTTGAGATTTTCATTCCCAAAATGACATCGGCTAAGCCCATGTCTTTCATGTCAAATCTTGAATTCAACATATTTTTGGTAGATTTGATCATTTTATCATCACTACCAACAATGAGCATGTCATCAACGTAAAGACACAAAATGACATAACGATTTTCGGTGTCTTTGACATATACACATTTGTCACATTCGTTGATTTTAAATCCATCAGTCTTCATAGCATTATCAAATTTTTCATGCCATTGTTTCGGGGCTTGTTTTAATCCATACAAGGATTTCACCAACTTACAGGCTTTCTTTTCTTGTCCTGGTGCAGAAAAACCTTCAGGTTGTTCCATGTAGATCTCTTCCTCTAGATCTCTATTTAGAAAGGCTGTTTTTACATCCATTTGGTGTATTTCCAGATTCTGCAAAGCGGCAATCGCAAGTACCATCCTAATAGAATTTATTCTCGTCACAGGAGAATAAGTGTCAAAGTAGTCTAGACCTTCTTTCTGTCTGTAACCTTTAATTACAAGTCTTGCCTTGTATTTATCAATCGATCCATCAGTTTTCATTTTTCTTTTAAAAAACCACTTTGAATCTAGTGGTTTACACCCAGGAGGAAGGTCCACTAATTCCCAAGTATGATTTTGTAAGATGGAATCAATTTTGTTCTTGATAGCCTCTTTCCACAAAGGTGCTTCACTAGAGCTTATAGCCTCGGTATACATTCGAGGCTCACTTTCCAGCAAGTATGTCAAAAAATCTGGACCAAAAGATTTTTCTGTCCTTGCTCTCTTACTACGTCGAGGTTCAACCTCGGTTTCTTCATTTTTATCTTGGTCCTGACTATTATCAATAATAGTCTCATGTGTTCGTTTTGACGAACTTGCTTCTATTTTGGATTTACAAGGAAATACATGTTCAAAGAATGATGCATTCCTTGATTCCATTATCGGTTCTTATGTATGTCTGGGATTTTTGACTCATACACAAGAAACCGATAAGCACTACTGTTTTGTGCATAGCCAACAAAAATGCAATCAATGGTTCTCGGACTAATTTTCACCTTCTTAGGTGTTGGTACGGCCACTTTGGCAAGACATCCCCATATTCGCAAATAGTCGTAGGATGGTTTTCTTCCTTTCCACAACTCATATGGAGTCTTTTCTATTTTCTTTTTGGGTACTTTATTCAAAAGGTAATTGGCCATCAAAATGGTTTCTCCCCACATATTCTGGGGTAACCCAGAACTTATTAACATTGCATTCATCATTTCTTTCAAGGTACGATTCTTTTGCTCAGCAACTCTATTTGACTGAGGCGAGTAAGGTACTGTGGTTTCGTGTATGGGAAATACTGTGCACAGATTTCCTCAAAAGGTGAATCATACTCNGTTCTTGATAGCCTCTTTCCACAAAGGTGCTTCACTAGAGCTTATAGCCTCGGTATACATTCGAGGCTCACTTTCCAGCAAGTATGTCAAAAAATCTGGACCAAAAGATTTTTCTGTCCTTGCTCTCTTACTACGTCGAGGTTCAACCTCGGTTTCTTCATTTTTATCTTGGTCCTGACTATTATCAATAATAGTCTCATGTGTTCGTTTTGACGAACTTGCTTCTATTTTGGATTTACAAGGAAATACATGTTCAAAGAATGATGCATTCCTTGATTTCATTATCGGTTCTTATGTATGTCTGGGATTTTTGACTCATACACAAGAAACCGATAAGCACTACTGTTTTGTGTATAGCCAATAAAAATGCAATCAATGGTTCTCGGACTAATTTTCACCTTCTTAGGTGTTGGTACGGCCACTTTGGCAAGACATCCCCATATTCGCAAATAGTCGTAGGATGGTTTTCTTCCTTTCCACAACTCATATGGAGTCTTTTCTATTTTCTTTTTGGGTACTTTATTCAAAAGGTAATTGGCCATCAAAATGGTTTCTCCCCACATATTCTGGGGTAACCCAGAACTTATTAACATTGCATTCATCATTTCTTTCAAGGTACGATTCTTTTGCTCAGCAACTCTATTTGACTGAGGCGAGTAAGGTACTGTGGTTTCGTGTATGGGAAATACTGTGCACAGATTTCCTCAAAAGGTGAATCATACTCTCCATCTCGATCACTTCTTAGCACCTTAATTTTCTTATTGAGTTGATTCTCAACCTCATTCTTATAGAGAACAAACTTCTCTATAGCTTCGTCCTTGGATTTTAGCAAATACACATAACAGTATTTTGTGCTATCATCGACAAAAGTAATAAAATACTTATTGCCTCCCCTTGTTTGTATAAATTTCAAATCACAAATATCACTGTAAATTATGTCAAGGGGTTTAGTGTTCCTCTCAACACTTTGAAACGATGACCTAGTCAGTTTTGCCTCAACAAAGTTTCACACTTGTGTTTTGGATCAATATTAAAAGCGGGTATGTGGTTTAAGTTAATTAATCTACGCAAAGTATCATAATTAACGTGTCCTAGTCTACCATGTCATACATTGGAAGACTCAAGCAAATAAGCAAAAGGGCTAGCTTTATTATTATTTGGCTTAATAGTCATTACATTCAGTTTAAAAAGCCTATCACATACATAGCCCTTTTCCACATACAATCCGCTCTTAGACAAAACTACTTTATTTGACTCGAACACCATGCGGAATCCATGCTTATTCAGCAACGAACCGGACACTAAGTTCTTGCAGATCTCCGGCATATACAGTACATTGTTCAGAGTCAACTCCTTCCCAGAAGTCATCTTTAAGACCACCTTGCCTTGGCCTTCGACAGTGGATGTGGCAGAGTTTCCCATATATAACTTCTCCTCGCTCTCAAGAAATTTGAAGGAAGTGAACAAATCTTTGTCAGAGTATACGTGCCTAGTGGCACTGGTGTCAAGCCACCATTCTTTAGGATTAGACCCAACTAGGTTCACTTCAGAAACTACTGCACAGAGGTCTATGTCAGAAATCTCTTGAGTAATTTTATCCACTATGTTGGCTTCATTCTTCTTCTTGTTTGGAAGTCGACAGTCTGAAACCTTGTGACCCATCTTGTCACAGTTGAAGCACTTCCTTTGGAATTTCTGCTTCTTGCCTATCCCACCTTTAGGCCCCAACTTATGGCTTGGCTGTTTTTGTTTATTCTTCTTGGCTTTAGAGCATTGAAAATATTCTACAATATTTGCCTTTGCCATAGGAAGACTCGACGATGCTCCTGACTTTTTAGCACGTCTGTTATCTTCCTCAATGCGAAGTCGCACAATAAGCTCTTCAAGGTTCATTGCCTTTCGCTTGTGTTTGAGGTAGCTCTTGAAATCCTTCCATGCAGGGGGTAGCTTTTCAATGACAGTAGCTACTTAGAAGGGTTTACATATGACCATCCCCTCAGCCTGAATTTCATGCAGAATCAATTGAAATTATTGAACTTGACTGATTACTGTTTTGGAGTCGACCATTTTAAAGTCTAGGAAGTGTCCCACCATAAATTTCTTGGACCCAGCATCCTCAGTCTTATATTTATGGTCAAGTGACTCCCATAATTCCTTTGCCGTCTTCTTATTACGATAAACTTCGTAAAAAGAATCGGTTAAATCGTTCATTACATAATTACGACAAAGGTCGTCTGACCGCAGCGATGACATGGAAGTCTTGCCTAATTTGAACTATTGCAAGTAATAATATAT
>JXTC01001307.1:0-10303 GCA_002914845.1 Trema orientale | reverse complement strand
ATAGCCCGATGTGGATCTCTTACTGTCTAGACATCCCGCAAAATCAGAGTCAGAGTACCCAATGATCTCCAAAATGTCCGATCTCTGATAAGTGAGCATGTATTCCTTTGTTCTCTACAAGTACCTCATAACCCTCTTTGCTGCCCTCCAATGATCCACTCTAGGGTTACTCATGTATCTGCCCAACATGCCAACTATGAACGCAAGATCCGAACGTATATATACTTGAGTATACATCAAACTCCCTACAGCCGAAGCATAAGGAAACTGTTGCATGGCTTCTTTATCGATATCATTCTTGGGGCTTTGGCTGAGGCTAAATTTATCTCCCTTAGACACCGAAGTGTCCGTTGGTGCACACTTATCCATACCAAACCTACTGAGCACCCTCTTGATATAGCTCTTTTGTGAAAACCCAAGGATACCTCGAGAGCGATCTCGGTGTATCTGTATACCTAATACAAAAGAGGCGACTCCAAGATCTTTCATTTCGAAATTCTTCGCAAGAAATCTCTTGGTGTCGTGCAATAAGCCTATATCACTACTTGCCAGTAGTATGTCATCAACATAAAGTATCAGGAAGATAAACTTACTCCCACTGAACCTATGGTATACACAATCATCAACAAGATTTACCTCAATGCCGAACGAGATGATCATCTCATGAAATTTGTGATACCATTGACGGGAAGCCTGCTTGAGACTATAGATGGACTTCTTGAGTTTGCAGACCATAGACTTTGGATCTCCCGATAGAAAGTTTTCTGGTTGCATCATATATATTGTTTCATCAATGTCTCTATTGAGAAACGCTGTCTTAACGTCCATCTGATGAAGCTCAAAGTCATAATGAACCACAAGTGCCATAATAACTCTAAAGGAGTCCTTCGAAGCAACCGGAGAGAAGGTCTCTTTAAAGTCAATGCCTTCTTTCTGAGTGAAGCCTTTAGCGATAAGACGTGCCTTATATCTCTCAATATTGCCTTTCGAATCCCGTTTGGTCTTAAATATCCATTTGCAACTAATGGGCTTCGAACCTTCAGGCAATTTGACAAGATCACAAATGTCGTTGTCTCTCATAGACTTCATCTCCTCATTCATGGCATCGATCCACTTTTGAAAATTAGAACTTTGTTTGGCTTGTGTAAAGTTGACTGGATCATCTTCCACTATCCCAATGTCAAACTCATGTTCCTGGAGATATACAACATAATCATCCAGAATCGCACTTCTCCTTTCTCTAGTGGACCTTCTTAAAGGCACTAGTTCTTGAGGCTGTTGAGTTTGCTCTACAGGAGTATTGACCTCAACTGGGACAGAAACTTCCTGAACATTGTCTTGAACTGGAGTGATTGCATTTTGAACAATGATATTATCAGGAACAGGATCCTAAGTGTCCTGACCATTGCCAATAGCAACCATGGGAAGAGAAATGAATTCCTCTTCAAAAACAATGTCCCTAACCTTATCTTCCCTTCCAAACTCAATATCCTCAAGAAATTTGACATTTTTCATCTCAAATAAAGACTTTAATGTGGGATCATAAAACTTATAGCCTCTAGATCTTTCAGAATACTCTACAAAGTAGCAACTTACTGTTTTTGAGTCCAGTTTCTTTTTATTGGGCCTGTAAGGCCTTGTCTCAGCTGGACAATCTAAAATATGCAAATGACTTATACTGGGCTTTTGCTCAGTCTAGAATTCATAAGGGGTTTTAGCTACTGCTTTGCTCGGTACTCTATTAAGGATATATGCTGCAGTTTTGAGTGCGTCTCCCTATAGTGATTCTGGTAAGGCGGAATGACTGATCATACTCCTTACCATATCCTTTAGTGTCCTATTGCGTTGTTCAGCAACACCATTCATGCTAGGTTTCCCAGGCATAGTGTATTACGGGATGATACCGCACTCTTCCAAATACTTAGCAAAGGGCCTGGACGTTGCTCACCCGATCTGTCATACCGACCGTAGTACTCACCACTACGATCAGATTTGACAGCCTTAATTTTCTTATCAAGCTGATTTTCAACTTTAGCTTTATAAATCTTAAATACGTCCAGTAATTACGACTTCTCATGAATTAAGTATATGTACCCATAGTGAGAATAATCGTCTATGAACGTGATAAAGTACTGTTGTCCATTCCAAGAAGCTGTAGAGAATGGACCATAGATATCTATATGTATCAGTTTTAAGACGCTAGAGCTCCTATTGGCACCTAACTTCCTAACGTTTGTCTATTTCCCCTTTATACACTTAACGCAGATTTTAAAGTCTGCCATATCAAGGGGACCAAGGATCCCATCAGACACAAGATATTCAATTTTTTGTTTAGAAATATGTCCTAAGTGTCTGTGCCACAGCATCGATGAGTCCTCATTAGTTAATTTTTGTTTTGTACCTCTTGAATTAACATGCAAAGTTTCATTAACGGAGAGTTGGGTATTTAACATATAGAGATTGTCAATAAGAACATCAGTACCAAACACATTCGAATAAAGCATAAGAATAAATAAATTATTTCTGAAAGAACAAGAATAACCACACCCCCCACAGTTGTGTGCTACCATAATTGATTATAATAACGAGTACATCATTATGCAAGTAATGAACCTCCCTCACCTTGCATCATGCTTTATGAAAGTTATGTCTTTATCTGGCACTCTTTGAAGCTTCTATAGACACAGCTCGAGATGCATTACGTTAGTCAATGGTTGTTATCGTGCTTTTCGTGCATATCTATCCTGCTCTCTTCTCTAATCACCCTCAACAATCTGGCCAACAAAGATTATTCGCACTTCATGCTTAACATCTGGAGGTTGCTGTTAGTTTTCTTTTTTTACTCCACCATCTTGTCTCCTATCCGTATATTGTTGGAGTCAACCTTTTCTAATCGGCCTCTCAATCTCGTCTTAGCGTAGCAATCATTAGTATTATGTTTAATATTGTTGTGATATCGACAAAACTTATTTGGATCGCGTTTCACCCTATCTCGCTTTATTAGTTCTGGTCTACAATACTATTCTTGTGGATTAGTGACTGCATAGATGTGATCGATGAGTGCATGTAGTTCGATATAGTTGTTGAATTACAGTAGGGCTCTTAGAGTTTCTTAATTCTTTGGCTCAGGCTGCTTTTCAGTCGGTTGCTCGTTCTTCCCACTTTTTTGACTTATTATTGTTATTTTGTTTGTACTTGTTGATACATCTTTGGTTATGTCTTTATCTTCTTTTTTTGTTTTGTGAAAATTTTCTCGAGAAGACTCAAGCCTTAGATGGTGACCTAATCTGCGATACAAGTCTTCAAGAGTTCTATATTCTCGCTCTAATAGCTCCTCCCAGAGTTTAGTCTCTGGTCGCACTCCGGCCATCATTAGGATTAGGACCCCATTATCAGGTGCGTAGCTGACTTTTGCCAACTCTGAAGTAAAATGATTTAAGTATGATCGCATGGTCTCATCTGGTCCTTGTTAAACAGAAAACAAGCTAATTAAAGGAATAATAAAGCTCTTCATAGCCTGGAATTGTCTTAAGAATACGGTCTGGAGTTGCTGCCATAATGAGATCGAACCAGCTTGAAGTCCTCTAAACCACTTCTTTACTATACCAGTAAGGGTTACATCGAAGCATCTGCAACGTGTGAGTTCATCAACCCAGTAGAGTTCCATCAGGTTGTTGAAGTGATCTATATGGCCATGTGGATCAGTCTTCCCATTGAAGGTATTCATAGTGGGAAGCTTGAATCCAACAGGGAGAGCTGCATCTCGAACCTCCTCATTGAACAACAATTGACGATATCTAATAGAGAGCTCATCATCCTATCCAACGAGTGCATCTAATGCAATCATGAGACTGTGAACATCGATGTTAAGAGGAAATTGGGCATTATTACCTCTTACTGGTGGTAAAGGTGGTCTATCATCTTTGTTGTCATGATGCGAGCTTGGTTGATTAGACTGGGTTTGTCGCTATCTTTAAGAAGCTTCAATAGTGACAGTTTGTTGCGATGGAGTTTGGTTATCATGATGCGATCTAGATTACTCATGATTATTCTTTTGTCGTCACTATTCCATATGCTGTCTTATATCAGTAGATTCCCTTATTGGTACTTTGCTAATCCTTTTGAAGACGCTTCTCGAGTGACAAGCCTAGTCATTATTTGGATAGTCATGGTTGGATGGAGTTTTTTAAGAGGTTTGCCCATGATCAGCATCTGTACTCGAACTTTTAGTGCCAGATTCTTGTGGTAAGTCAGCAATCTTGCTTTTTCCTTCAGAGGTGTGATTTGCACATCATTTGCACATCGCTCCTACTAGGCTCTGGTCTGGTCGCGTTCGTCTATTTCCTGGATGCAAATTCCCCTCTATGTTTATGAGGTAGGTCGATCTCTGGGGTGCTCCTATTGTGGTTGGGTCACCATCTGCCCCTCAGCAAGTCACCTCAAAGAATCATTGATCTGATTGGTGACTTGTTGAAGGTTTACCAAAGCATCCTCCATTCGATCTTGCCTCTGAAGTATATTCTCGTCTTGTACGGTCTCAGCAGGTTAATTCTGGGTAAGATTGACTTGTGCAACAGTGTTTTGAGATTGATTTTGGTTAGCTCCAGTAATGTTTCTAGTGGTATTCTTCGTATTCGTCATTGTTGAAGGAATTGGACTTTAAATTAGATAATTGATTAGTATATTAATTAGTTTGTGTTTGAATCCATAAATAATTATTTAGATAGTGTTATGTCTGTATAGAAGTAAAATATATATTTGAAAATAGTATAGGTAATTTTTAAATCTAATATGAGTCTAAAACTATTGTTCGTTGTAACCTAATTATAAAAAGATATTCTTTGCTGAAAAATTTATTTATTTATTTATAAAAACTTTCTCATCAATTCTCAAGTTTATTTAATGTGAGGAATAGGTTTTATTACAAGATTTTGTGATAAAAAGAACCCCGATTTTGTGATAAAAAGAACCCCCCACCCCCACTCGAAAAAAAAAAAAAGAAATATAAGTCATTTTACCACAATTTGCCACCCAAAAAATTTTCATACTTTTTTTAGGGCTCTTATAGAAAAATGACCAAAATTTGGGTTCAATTTAAGTAAATATTCGTTTTTCAAATGTTATAGCAAAATGTCCAGAATATATATTTATATTCCAAGTGTAAAATATTATATACCAAGTATAAAAATTTATATATTTAGTACATTTCAGTACATTTATCAACCAGGTGTAAAAATATATATAGTTGGACATTTAACTATAAAATTTGAAAAATAAATAACTACTTAATCAAATTTAAAATATTGGTCATTCACCCAAATTTCTCTTTTTTCAGCCTAAGACAATGTAAAAACTTCATTTTTATTTAGGAATATAGAAAAAGAAAATGAAGATTAGAGTATGTAACAACTTTGTGCAAGAATGGGCACGTGCCTTAGTCAATTATTTTGATAACTAGTATATATACTCTAATAGTGATTTTAAGATTTAGCTATCAATAGTTACTAAAATTTTTACCATTGTATATAAATTAAATGCTTATGCTTTAGAAGTTAATTAGCTAAAAGAATTTAAAGTATTTATTATTTTTTTAAATTTATCGGTAAATATTTTTAGTGTTAATTTTAATTTTGACCCCCGAACTTTGGATCAAATCAAATTTCGGTCCCCAACATTTAAAATGACCCAACTTACACCTCCAATCTATTTAACTGTCCTAGTTTGGTCCTTCCCTGTATACGAACGTAAATAAATTGATTAAAGTTGTCATGTGATGATCACGTGCCTACGTTATATGGGCATTAAAGTAATTCTCCTCTCACAATCCCCTTTTCTCTTCTTTCCGATCACCTTGTTTGTCTTTTTCTTCTTCTTCTTTTTTAAAAAATTTATTTTTTAATAATTACAAGGGTTTATCTTTTATTTCTAAATTGCTTGTACCGTGCTACCAAATGATATTGAAACCAGGAGCCAAAAAATCAAGAATTTCTCTAACCACAAAACACTGAAAATACCATAAAAAATTGGCTCCAATGTCTAAAACTACGTAAACATTTGGCTCCAATTTTGGAGCCAAAAAAATGATACACACACTCTAAATAAGCATGCATAAGAGAGATGACCTCATTAGCTTGTATCCCTTCTACATATAAATATTTTAGAGATAATAGTATATGTTCAGGGAAATTCTCTTTGACCACTCAGAAAACAACATGTAGCCTTGTTATAAATAGGAGTACCAAATTGACATGCCTCAACTAACATAAAACGACACCAATCTAACTATGGGCCGAGCAGCTACCAGGCTACCAGTAATATAGTTGGACGGTCTAGAACCAATAAGACTCAGACTTGAAGGCAAATATCTTGGTCGGTCATTATCAACAAAACCGGTTGATCTGAAGACTTATATCCAAGGAAGCCATTGGTAATTGGTGGACCACATTTGCCGACCAAAAGAAGATTCCGACCATTAAGTAATTGAAACATCACAACAACAATACACAAAAAAAGGCGCTAACCGCGAAATAGCTAACACCTGGCATAATCATCTACCATTTGTTGGACTAGAGGGTATATGAGATTCCTTTCTATCTTTTACGGGAATATGTGGCTAACAACCTTAGAATTTTAGGACCACAAGACTACTATAAATAGTACCTTATATAGAAGGTAAGTCGCCATAATTCTCTAAAATCCTATTTGTCTCGTTGTCTTTTCTCCTTACTTTATTTACCCTCTCTCTCTATACTTTATAAACATATAAAAAACCATCACTATTCATCTCTTATTTATTTCAATAGTTCAGTTAGTACTCTATTAACATCATGTTTTATAATGGTAGCATCATCCTCAACTGGTGAAAAGTATATTTATAATTTTATTCAATAAGGTTGTACAAGTCACACATGTATCAAATATGAGTTTTGGCTTCTTTCAAGTAGAATCACTTAAAGGCGCGTAGCGTGTCAATTTACGGATCAAAATCTACACCAATAATATATATTTTGTGGAAGAAATGATCTTTCAAGGAAGATTATACTAAGATTGAAAATAAGACAGATGATTTTGAATATTCCTCTTAAGAGAGATGTACCGTATAGAACAATTTTATACAAGAGAATTAAAAAATAAAATTGTAGATACATATTTATCTTAATTCAGAAAGTAAACCAAGTTTGCTTATATGGATTTGTGGACTGTGGTTATAACAAATAGACGAATATTAACTTTCAACCACTGTAATTTGCCAATATTTCCATTTTGAGCTCAACAAAGTAAGAATTCTTAAAATTTTAATTTGTTTTAAGAATTCTTGAAATTTTAATTTGTTTTCTTTTTCTTCGGGGGGAAAAAAAAAGAAACGATTAACCCCAAATATCAAATAACATGAAAAAATGGCACTCCATTCTTAGAGTTTTGTGGTGTTCGAGATCTCCGATATTTTGGATTTCAATGTGCTGAGAAATTGATCCAAAGCATCACCATTGCTGATAATGGCCATCTTACCAAGTGAGAGGAGGGGAGATTGTTGTTGGATTGCTAGTGAACCCATATTAGAAAGGGTTATTATCTATCTATAATCTATATCTATTCTATAATATTAATATTAATATTAACATTCTTAAAAGAGTGAAACTAAGCTACTGTACCGGTACCTTCGTTAATTTATTTTGTCATCTATCGGTACTGTTCATTCGTCAAGTTATTTTGTCGTTTCCTCATCCCCATCATCCTCGTTAATTCCGCCTCTTATTCTCTATTTTATGCACGGCTGATTTTTGCTCTACGCCTATTTACAATCCACCTCGCCATCGTTCTCTTTCTGTCTAATTGCTTATATATAGTTTCCTCATCTAAGAAAAACAGCAGCCGAAACCGAATCTAGCATATCGATAAAGGCTTCCTAATCCTTCCCAGAAACGAGCCTTTTCCCTCTATTGACCATGTCAACCTCATCGACAACGTCCTGTAGACCAGCTCCGCTTTCAATGGTATGTCGTTCATCTCTGTTCTCAGATTATTTAGTTACATAGTAATTCAGTTAGAATTAAATTAAGCATACAAACAAAGGGTTCATAGTAAAGCTTGGGAGTTTGCTCAGGTCTCAATCTAAAGAAATTATCAGAATTCACTCCTAATAGATACTCCAATCTTTTTCCTCTGTTTATCATTTGGTTAAACATAATTTGCCTCGGCACATATTGGTTGTTTTAGAGAGTTAAACTTCAACCTTGCCATTTGAATTAAGCACCTTCGTCTATGATAATTTGCATTTAAAAAGATTATTCATTAATTCTACATGCATCGTGATGATTAAATCTTATTTCCAGACCAGAGCTTCTTTTTTTTTTTTTTTTTTTTCAATCAGAAATTTCATTGTTTGTTCTCCCTCAATTCAAAAGGGGAGACGGAGACTGAAGAACAATATTACGAGTACAAAGAGATAAGTCAGGTTAGTAGCTTACTGCTTTTTTCCCTAACCTTTCTTCAATAAATTCTTGCACTCTATGCTTTAAGGGGGACGTGTTTTTTGTTTTTTTTTACCCATTGTTTCTCCACTTTTTCCCTATGCCCCCCAACTTTTTGTTTAGTTTCTATGGTTTTCTTCATCTCTTGTTTCGTGCATGTCTGTTTAACAGAGTCGAATAAGCCCAGCACAAACCCTCATTCTAATGGCCGGAGAATCGGAGATAAGGTTGATTTATCATTTATGAAAATAATTTCTTTAAAACTGAATTAGGTTTCAACTTCTAAATAAAAAACAATTATCCGGTGGCTCATGCCTCCTGCTGCTATTATTACCTCCAAAACGGCAGTAAAGATGCTTGTGAAAATGCATCAATGAAATTATTTTAGAAAAAACTGTAGCGTAGGCAAAAAGAAGACAGGGTCAGCCTATAACAAGGGCATATACACATATATTCATAAATGTATCTATATATGTACGTATGTATAAGAATGCAAAGGATAGAAATATCGAGACCGAGCAATAAGCACAAAAATTTTCTGCCCACGTGGAATGGATGGGGATGAGATTTGGAGAATTTAAGGAACTAAATTAGCCCATTGGTTCAACCTCAACCTCTTTTATAGGTTGACTACAGTCCAACAAAAAATATACCTTTCTTTGCTGATGACCTGATGTTCCCTTTTCCTTGTATATTGATGTATAATCTTGCACGAGTGACTAAAGAGTGAAGTGGGTTTATTTGCAATCCCAGTTCAAAATTGTGCATTTGTTATCGAATGTGTCGAAAACTGTTAAGAGAAAAATAAATGTACAGAGACCAAATTTATCTATCATTGTTAGTTCTTCTGTATCAAACTTCTTTTACTTTATTTGGTGACTTTGACATGAATTTATTATTTCTCCATATTTATCCCACTCAATGTTTCACTACTGCAATTTAGCATATTTGGGGCATAAGGGCATCAGCTTATTACGCTCACTACTTTCTATCTAAGTCTCATGGATGTACTATCGGCAAACTTGGAAGGTATTTGCAAATCAAATGGTATTCCATTCTAGATGCTTTTGTTCTGTAATTTGCTTTGTTTATTTTAATTATCAAATGATAATCAACAATGAACAGTTAATGTTTGTAATTTAGGTGGTTTCACATGGTGTTTGTACTTTTGCCATTCTCTTGTCACTACTAAATACTACCGTTGTAATAGCAATCTTGAGATCGAAGTTGGTGGGGAAAACAAATTATCTAATTTCATCTAAAGTTCAGGAGTGGGTTTTGTATAGTTCCTAAGATCGTTAGTGCAGATATCGATATAGTGAGGTCACATGCATGGAGACTAAGGGGAGTGGTTGGCACAAACCTCCCTCTCCTTGAGAAGGGAAAAGGTCTTTATCGTGAGCATAGAATGAACTGGTGCTAAATGTGTGAGACTCTTTAAGTGGAGTAAACAATGGAACCAACTAAAGAAGTAATTGTCTCTAGGTCTAATCATCATGAGATGTATTTATTTGGCTCTTTCTTTTTACTATGATATTTCTTGTTGTCTATCTGTTAATAGAGGTTAAATTCTATTTTATAAAGAGTTTTTCCCCCCCTTTTTTCAGTTCCATATGGCATTCTAATGGTCCTCTTAGTTGTGTCCTACTGGTTTCTTAAAAATATAGAGTTCATTTAATATGTTGCTTGATGAAAAATTTACTTTATCCGAATTATTTAGCTAAAAAGTTTTTTTTGTCCTCATAGCTCCTCTTTTTGATCTCAATCTAGCTTTATCTAAATAAGAAATGTTCAGATCAAAGTATTTTATAACACAAAGATGAGGGGACTCA
>JXTC01001306.1:0-10308 GCA_002914845.1 Trema orientale | reverse complement strand
TTTTTTTTTTTTTTTTGTGTGTTTGGGTTTGGAGATTTCTCTCAATAATAGAGATGGTAGAAAAGAAACAAACCCATTAGAATTCTCTTATGTATTTCAGGACAAAGAATCAAACCTATTAAGCTTTTATATATATCTCCCAATGGAAGGGATATAAGCACTAGATTAATTTATTTTTTCTATTCATTCAGTCCCATAAACAATAGCATATATATATAGGTTGCCAATCCAATAGGTGTTTTTTTCTTAGCCGTTGGATCATCATCTAACGGTGATCCAACGGCTATAACGAGATGCATGAAAAGACGTGCATCATTAATGTTATTTCTCTCTCTTATTTTTTATTATAAAAAAATGTGCATGATAAATTTTTATTGGCCAAAATAATACCTATGTATAGGTGTAAAAAAAAAAAAAAGTACCTACTGGATTGGTGCCCATACATATATATTATATAAACACACACAAATATATATTTCCTCTTCTTCATTTTTGTCAGATTTTTTTATTACTAAACAAATTATAGAAGAGTTTTTTTTTTTTTTAATAAAAGAAAAGAATTATAGAAGAGTTTGAAAACTTCGAAACTTACCCTTTCCAGTGTGATGAAACAACGTCAATAGAGGAGGGTTGGCCACAGAGCGTAGTTGGCCGATTGAGTATCAATGTCGAAGTGGGTGACAGAGAGAAGCAATGGAGGTGCTGATGTTGGCTTGGGTGCATATGTTCGCCTGGGTGAAAGTCCCGTATGAGATTAATTAGGGCAACAAAAAAAAAAGCTGATGGAATGGAAAAGCTATTCCACCCAATCTTTGGTGGAATTGCTATTCCATTAAAGTGGTTGAATAGTCTTTCATTGGAAATGTTTTTCTGATTTGGGCTTCTCAACCAAACGGTCGAATTGGGCTCTTTTGAAATTTTTTCATTCTTTTCTTTTCCATTACCCCCAACCAAACATGTTCTTAGATCTTAGATCACGTGAGCTGCATACTCACTTATACGGCCAGATTAGATGACATATAGAAAAAGGACTAATATGTGATAAAAAAATAATAGCTTGGGAATTCAAATGCTACGAAAAAAAAAATGGCATATAAGTGATACGTTAGGGAAAAACATGGGGTGCTCAACTGATATTAACCCCACAGGGTTACAAGAAAATAAAGTAAGAAAATCGGTTATTTAAGGGCAAAATAGCAAAATCCGGAAGTAATAAATTACAAAGTTTAAAAAGCGGACAAAAAAACGTGGACATCTGTTTATGGACAGAGAAAACTGACAATCAGTCACTCACCCTAAATACTCTATGTTTGACTCCGTTAAAATGGTTCGGCTTTTTTTTTTTTTTTTCTTTTTTTGTTAAACGGTGGGCTTTTATACGGTCTAATTAAAAAAAAAAATTCTCATCCGCTGCCAAATATAATCACCCTCCGATCTAGATCAAGTGGTCAGCAAAAGAAGAGAACACAACAGTCATTCTTTTGGGGTTGTAGTGTAGACACCCCGTAATTTAATTGTNGTGTGAGAGGGACAAAATCATTCTTACTCATAAGAGTATTTTTCATACCATCAGATTAAATCAAAGGGATGATATAATAGAAATTTATGTGTACTTAGCACATACTATTATATACTAATACTCATCTTCAACCCATGATTTATGTTTTAACAGTAGAAGGAAAAAAAATAAAAAGCTGCAATTTTGACCAAAAAAGAATGGGAATCAAAGAGACCAAAGAAATATTTAGAAATAGAAAAAGTCAATAGTCAAAACAATTTTAATTAAGTAATTTTCTAATTTAATTTCGGGACGTATGATGATTACAGTGAAAATCATAAACCATAAAATGAAGAAGAAAGAAGAAAAGAAGTCCATGAATCTCATAGACTCAGTACAGTACATCATTATGAGAACAAAAAGATAAAAAGAATGCAAACAATTTCTTTAAATTGAACTGAAAAAATCTTGTAGGCTTTTAAGGTATAACTAGGGAAGAAATGCCTAAACAGAAGGGGAAAAAAGTCTTTTGTTTGTTTTTTTAATATATATAAAGTCTTTTGTTTGTTTGTTTCAAATAAAAACTACTTTGCTCGAAAACTAATTAATGGAGTTATTTTAGATTTTCTATAAGAAAATGGATCATTCATGGAGATTCTTTGATCTGTTCATTGTAAGCAGATTGGATTAGTAATCTTAATTAGAAAAAATTCCACTTTCTAAAAAGATTTCATTTGGAAATTGATGATAAATTAAAGCCTACGTGTATTTGGGTGTTTGATTCAAATCTTAGTCTGCATATTCTTAAATCAAAAAATTACTTAATTAGTGTTGCTTTGATTACTGGTGTTTTCTATTTCTATCTTCTTAAGCATTTTTTTTGTTTGGGTTTTCTTTGGTCTCTTTGAATCCCAATTTTTCTTTGTCTAGAGTTGCAGTTTTTTTTTTTTTTCCTCTCTCCTCCTACATGAGTCGTGGTTGAAGATGAATAGAGCATAATTGTGTGTGCTAGGATAGATATAAACTTCTATTATATCATCTATCTAATTTAATCGAAAAAATGCTCCAACAAGTAAGAGGGATTTTACCACTTTCACACCAGAACTCCCCTTATGATAGAGACACCTTTTTTTTTTTTTTTTCCTCCTCTTCTTACTTTTTACCTAAAAATCACTTTATTACAAAAATAACCACGTATGAAATAACATAAATAGACAAAATAAATGTTAAATAGCTAGAATCATTATTATTGATTAGAATAATATTTCTTAACATAACCCTATGAACACATTTGATAGAACAAATTATTCTTAAAAAAAGTCAAAATTCTTTCGGAGATTTCTGCTGTATAACCCTTCATTTTTACTTTATCAAAGCAACCTTTTTAATGACCATTGGAATTAGATCATGGCTTAGATGGCATGAGGTGTATAAGACAAAATATGTATCAAACCAATATGATTGATTATTAGTTAATTTTTAGGGAAAAAAAAAATAAATAAATAAACCTACTTGTTCTCAGCGGAAATGTAACTTGGGTGAAAATCCGATAACCATCAAATAAATCTGAATATAGCACCTGCTCTGATCGAAATGAGTATCCAGATCCAAGAAGGCAGGATATGGCAAATCTAATGCTCATCTAACGCCCATTATTTTGATTATATCTTATTCGTCTTCTTCTTAGAAAATGGCTTATTTAGATCTTTCCCAATCCTCTTCTTAAATCCCCAAATTATAAAAAAAAAACCCATCTTCAGAAAGAAAATGTTCTTGGCAATTTGGGACTCATCTACAAGTTTAAGAATTTAGGAAAGTGAATGATTGAATTTTGATATTGATGATCGTGATCGTGCTTTGAAATTGATAGGTATATTGCTGGATATTGAAAGTGATGGTGATGGTGCTGCTTTCAAAAATTGATAACCAAGTGGAGAAGATAAGGCAGGGGAATGTTCGGTGCTTTAAACTTTCAAGACATGTTTCCTTTTTGGAAGAAATTAATACTTGTCCAAATTGATATAAAAACCTATGTGTCACGCCTCATGCATACCTAAAAGACAAAGCTCCATAGACATGCAAGGTCTATAATCATCAATAATAAAAACTAATTAAACCCAAATAAGTAATCATAAATTATGTAAAATTGAATAATACTTATTAATCTCTAATATTCAAAATCAATTATACAAGATACAAATTATAATCTAATAATTCATAATAATCAACTTTTTGAATTCTCAAATTTACTCAACAAAAATGAACGACTTTCTCTTTTCCAATCAAGAACTTCAATGTATTCTAATTACCACTAAACAGGTTATTTTTTTGTCAACGTCGTAACTGACGATTCTTAAAACTTGGGGAGAAAAATAAAAGGGTGAGCTCGACAACTCAGTAAGTAACTAATAACCTTATCTAGTTGGATCAATCATATATCTTTTAAAAAGATTTAATAATATATTTCAAAAAAAAAATCAATTTAAGAATGTAATATTTTTCTAAATAATCAAATGAGATTGTTTGGAAAGTCACTTTAATAAAAACATGAAGTATATTTTTAAAATCTGTCGTTTCATTCTCATTCAATAATTAATAGCACTTTCAAATCACTTCTCAACAGTTTTTAGCGACTATGGTCATACTTAACTCCTATGACTAGGTCCACATTACTATACTTAACCCATGTAGCTAGGTCCACATTTACTACATTTGACCCATGTAGCTAGGTCCACATTTACTACATTTAACCCATGTAGCTAGATCCACATTCAGTACATACTGTCTACATATAACCCATGCAGAATGGGTCCACATTGTATAGTCACTTAAGAGAGTTTCAAAATACATTCATACACAATAACAGTTCAAAAGTAATTTCGCTTTTCTCATTATATCATTGTAATCATTTCAAAATAGTTTTCTTGTATAATATTTAATAATAATGTCATATACTTGATCCATATTTTTGTGCAAAATAATTATCAGATAGAATCACAATACTTTTTAGGCAAAATGATTATTTAAGTAAAATAATTTTCTTTCAATAAATGAACTTATTTGCAAAAAGTATATTTTCACTTGAAATCACTTTATTTAAGAAAATACTTTATAAACATAAGTTTATTAGAAACAATAAAACATTAAATTTCCAAACAAGGAAAACTACTAGAAAAAATTAAAGGTTACTTACTTCGTTCACTTTGCCTATTTAACCAAAATGATCAATATAATTGGTCAAGCACCTATTATCATATAAACCACATATAATTTCAAATCATTAAAATCACACTCTAATTATACTAAAAATAATGACTAGTTGCTACCCATGGACCTTCTATAGTCAACTCCACTTTTCCCGTGTAATCTCAATTTCCCATGATTCATAATAATTCTGACCTATCTCTAAAAATCACCAAATTTAGGAGACAAATTTCACAAGTAACAAGAGTCCTAATAGTGCCAAGAATGTAGTTATAGGCTCCACTGGTGAGCCCTATAAAACTAGAAAAACTGCTATCATGTTTTACTAAAAGTGCCGAAAGTTTCAGATTTTTCCAGATTCATAGTACTAATTTCAAATAGTTATAACTCTCTAGTTGTAAGTCTGTTTTTGACAAATTATATACCATTAGAAAGCTAATTCGATAAGCTTTCTAATCGTATAAAAACTACCCAAGTAAACTAGTAAAATTTCCTGAAAAGCTAGTCGTAACCTCTACTGTATTTTTTACATCTTAGCCCAAAACTCAAAAATTCATAACTTTCTATTTACCCAACCAAATCACTCAAAATTTATCTTGCTTAAATTCTAATATCAATAGGCTTCATCTTCTATCAAATTTATTCCCATAGTTTATAAATCATTAATGAGTAATTCAAAACTCTAATCCTAGATATTCCAGTTCAATCCCGAAATTAAACTAAAATATAAAACTTAATTGGTTAAGAGTTTGTACCTTGATAATGAGTCTCAATAATTCATAACAATAACAATCTTCTTTTTTTCTTCTTCTTCTTCTTCTTATAACAATAGAGTTGTCTCCTCTCTCTTTCTCTGTATTATTTTTTAATAGGGTATACGTATAACAAAAAACTGAGCAAATTATTAGACTCTTAGGGTTTCTAGAGAGAAATATTCAATTATTAATTTAACCCCAAAAATCACTATTAATTGAGGGCTATATAGTATTTATCTTTATATTATTTATTTAATATGAATAATTCCTTTTTTTTTTGCACGGGTTGTCACACTATGTAATTAATTTTTGCCCAAATATACACAAATAATTATTCTGTGTCCACGATTATGGGTTTGAGTTTTGAAATAAAGAAAATATTCCTTCTTTAAGGCTCCATTTGGAACTTAGATTTTTGAAGAGAAAGGAAAAAAAACTTTCTAAGAGATTTCATTTTTTCTTATTTGGATTGAAACAAAAAATGATAAAAAATTTTCAAGAAAAGTAAAAGTTTGATTTGATGTTATTTTATAGTATATAGAATGTTGACACATTAATTGGTAAAACCAAAAGTTTAAAGTTCTATAAACTTTTAGAAGAATCATTTTTTTCTATCTTTTTCCTTGCAATTTTTTTCCATTCAAAATCCAGGTTCCAAACGGAGCCTAAGATTCTTCACTTTGGATATGTGACAAATGTTGTATGCGGAGGGAGTTTATACAATAACTAGACAATGACAAGTACAAACTGAGCTTGAGATTTCAATCACATGATTTGGCTTCAAAATGGGCTGCAAGATAAGACCGAAAACTAGGGCTAGATGCTGAGGAAGAAGAACACGATTTCAGCTGATGAGGAAGAACATAGGTATAATCTTGTGCATCAAAACTCACGTATTCATTGTATTTTGTGAGACCCATTAAACTTTTAGATTAATTACAGGCCTTCATGGAGTCATGAATTTTTTTTAAGGGGTATACACTCAAAATTTTTTAGCTAATTTTGAAAACACATTATTTAACATAAATTAATATGAACTAAAAAGAATATATAAAGTGAGTCCAAAGAAAAATTATCTGCAGTAAGAGTAAAACTAAGTATTTCAAAATAATATGAATAAAGTTCAAACAAAACAAAAAATAAATGGTCATATGAGGGGCATTATTAATTTTTTCTTATAAAATATGGGGGCAAAAACTATAACTATAAATATTTAGGGGGGCAAATAAAAGAAAAAATTGAATTTTTCAAATAAAAATGGGGTAAAAAAATAATTTTCAAGAAACTGAGAGGGGGCCATCGCCCTCTCTGAGCCTGTGCTGGCTCCGTGGTAGGGATGTTAGATAGGGTTGTTGTGCGTGGACCTAATTATAGGATTCTATAATTCCCGCTATCAATTCTTTTAGTTAGATTATGTTTTTGAAATTATAGATGAATATATTATACCTTCTAAATCTCAATGATTTTGATGAAGCAACTCTCTCTCTCCTTACCTACCCCCTCTACCTAAAGTTTTAACTTAAAATTTGTGAAAAATAACTCAACAACGCTAACTTTTTAAGAAGTAAACAATATTCAAAGAAAATAATGAAAATTGATTGATAATTTGAATTCCAAAATTGTTCTTTCTATTATTTAAATTAAAAACAATATATTAAAGTACCCTGATTTTAAAGTGAGATTTTATAGTTTGTCAAAAAGAGAACAAAAAGTGAGTTCTTATCAAGAAAATGAAAATTGAAGAAAAAGATGATAAATGATTAGAGATTCTAGAACTATTGTGTGAAAAAAGAATTTTATTAGATTTTTTTTTTTTGTCAATGTCTAATTTTAGAATAAGTTATATTGAAAACAGTGTGTTAGGAAGATATTAGAACATGGGTAGGGAGAGAAAAGAAAATAAAAGAAAGGGGTGGCATGGTAATAGCGTTACCTTTATTATTATTATTACCATGATAATTATTATTTTGGTTAATGTCGGGTAAGCACGAGCTTAGATTTTTCGTTGTCATATTTACTAAATCTACCAAAACAAAATAAAAAGTTCAGGAATATAGCGAAAAAAAAAAAGGAAACCAATTTTTTTGGTGTTTTTAGTATGATTGGCCCTTATATTATTTATGATTTGATCCATGAGTTATTTTTTTTGATAATTAAGTCCCTAAATTTTAAAAAATTTAGCAATTAAGTCCTTTTCATAAGTAATTGTTAAAATATTGGATGAAATTGAGCATTTTCAGGTCACATATAAAGTTTTTAAATGTCAAAATTAATATTTTACTGACATTAGTTGAAATTAGAAAGAAAATAACATAATATTAATTCAATTTGACAACATAATATAAAAAATTTTAAGAAAATAGAAAATTTCTCTTAAAATTTCTTTCTATATTCTTTCCAAACTAATTATCGTGAGTGAAATACTAATTTCTTTTGCTTAAGTATGTTCAATTTCATGGAAACTTTAATGTAAACAAATAAAAAAGGATTTTATTTTTAAAATTTTTAAAAGTTAAAAACCGAATTATCAAAAAAATAACTCATGGACTATTTTGTATATCTGTGAATAACGTAGGGGGCTAAATGTGCCAAAAACCTTTTTTTCTTCTCTTTAATCAACAATCAACCCAGCCAAGTTAGCTGATTAGTAAAAGTTTTGTAGAGCAGGTAAAGTTTCGTTTTTTACAAATTGGTTTTATAAAAGAAAAAATAAAATTCAATTAAAGGGGACATGTGGGTAAAAACCCAAAATTTATATATATATATTAAAGAAAAAGAATAAGAAAAAGAAGTAAAAAACTAGTGTAGAGGGCTAAGTACAGGTGGCAAGTTCTATTGGTCGCAAGAAACTGTAAGAAGTGCCTTTTAAAGCTTTGACTTCAAAACACGGGGACGGGTATTGATCGGGGATACTAAAGTAAATGTGGTTCCAAGAAATTGGGATGAGTACAGGTGGAAAGTTCTGATTCGTTCCAAGAAACTGTAGGAAGTGAGTTTTAAAGCTTTGACTTCTTAACTCGGAGACATGCTTCAAATGCCTGAAATGACGAAAATGACCGACCTGAATAGAAGGTTCTAACGCTACTGATCGGGGATACTAAAGTAAATGTGGTTATTCAATATTAATAGCGGGCAAAATTCTCAGGACTCCTACATGCACTCATTATCATCATCATCATTCTCTCGGTTCTTAACCTCTGTTCTCTAAACCCTTTCAGTAACAAGAACCCTCTCTGTTCTCTAAACCCTTTCAGTGAAGAACAAGAATCATCAGACATGGCGTTTAGAAATAAGATCTTCAAGTACGAAACACTTATAAAAGATGATCTCATGGCTTCCAGTTTCAGAGAAAATATCCGGCGTTTTCTCGATGAAAAATTCAAGAAACAAGATTCCGTTAAAAAGTCAACATGGCTTCAGTACGTGATCCACCGTACGTATATAAACGTGGGTTTACAACTATATATTGTGGAAGACACGAATCAAAACCAACACTGTGTGCATTGTCTTAAAATGGGTAAGTAATCTTCGTTTCTTATTCTTATTCGTATAGTAATTAAACGTTTTGGGTTTCATGCATATGTATTATTGATTTATGAATAGGCAGAATAGCTACTAATTTCAGAGATATTGTTTTTTTTTTTTTGGTTTTTGTTTTTTTTTTTTTTGGGTTTTGAGTTGATGGGTTTGATGGTATTGATGGGGTTGATGGGGTTGACTGGGTTGATGGGCTATGGGCTTTTGCTTTATGGGTTTTGATAAACTGGGTTTATACTATTAAGGTTTTTACATGTATGATGTATCTAAATTCATAGAAAATGCTCTGGGCTTTTTGTCTCTCTGTTTTTTCTCTGATTAATAACTTGTTTTTTTATTGCTTTCTTTATAGGCTATTGACTGTTTGAACACTCCTTTATTAACAAAAAAAAATGTTTGAACATGATAATGCATATAAATTAAAGGGAAACGCTCTGGCTGTTTTGGTATCTTTGTTTTTTTCTTGGATATATTACTTGCTTTCTTTACTTTTCTTAAAGATGTGGTTCTTGGGTTGATCCGTATTTCAACTTAAGTCATAACTTACTTTTTCTAATCATTATAATAATGTTGGATTGATGGGCTGAAGGAATAAGAGAGATTTTTGAGGCTTTGTAGTTTATACCATCTCTGTTTTTCCATTAACCAACACCTTGTTTCTATTTTTGTGGAACAAAAATTTGGTCAGGGAAATATGTTTTAGTTTGATGACGTAAACTTGTTTTGATAATAGAATGAAAAGTAAGTTTTGGATTAATATTATTGAGATCTGCACATGGCAATGCATCTGTTGTTTTTTCAGGTTTTTATATCTCAGTTTTTCTCATTAATACCTTATTTCTCTTTTGTCATTTAGGTTGGAATAATAGTTTGCTAACTACTAGAAGTTATCACTTCATAATCCCCAAGAACTCACCACCTCCACTAGAGGTTGATGATGTTGAGATTGATGGTTCAAGGTATCTGCTGTATGCTATTGTTCATACAGATGGCATAGGCCATTTGCTGTGCCTCAATGGAATTGAAGGAGGTTCAAAGCACTTTCCTGGTAGGGAAATTATGAAATTGTGGGACGTCATGTGCAAAAACCTTAGAGTTAGGTAATAGCCTAATAAACTTCCAAAATTCTACAATATTGATGCGGATAAACTTTTGAATGTTTTTGTGTATCTTATTTTTTCAGGAAAATATCTGTGGAAGATACATCGAAAAAACACTCGATGTATCTTCGTCTTCTTTACGCGGTTGCTTATGGCCCTGAAGATGAAGGATTTGGTGAGCACTGGTTTAAAGCCTGGAAATATGACATTTTAT
>JXTC01001305.1:0-10317 GCA_002914845.1 Trema orientale | reverse complement strand
GATTTTTATGTTTGACAACTATACTAATCGTGACTTACACTACAAGAAACTACCCCTTTTACCCACACATAATTTACCCTCACATCTTATGTGTGGGTAATTTCAGAATTTTACCCACACATATTTAACATATGTGTAGGCAAAAGAAGTGTCAGGATTAATAAATTTACCCACACATATTAGTGTAAGTGAGTATTATTATCCACACATAATTTGGCGCCATAAATTTTAGAGGTAGGCCGGAATTTTGTCCGCTTTTGTTTTGCTTATGTGGCACTGACGTGTAATTATATTATTCATTTTTACCCACACATAGTTTACCTACAAGTATTATGTGTGGGTAATTTTAGACTTTTAACCACACATAATGTGTGGGTAAAAAAATGTCGATAATGATAAATTTGCCCACACATATAATTGTAAGTGAATACTTTTACCCACACATAAGTTGGCGCCTTGAATTCCCGCTCGTATTAGAGTTTGGCGGGAATTTTTCCGCCATTTTTTGGCTTATGTGGCGTTGGCAAATTTCTTTTACCCACACATAATATACCTACACATATTATGTGTGGGTAATTTTTGGACTGTGTGGGTACACAAAGTGTCGATAATAATAAATTTGTCTATACATATAACTGCAAGTAAATGCCTTCACCCACACATAAGTTGGCGCCTTGAATTCCTACTCGTGTTAGAGTTTGGCGGGAATTTTTCTGTCATTTTTTAGCCTATTTGTCGTTGACAAATTCCTTTTACCCACACATAATATACCTACACATATTATGTGTGGATAATTTTGGACTGTGTGGGTACACAAAATGTCGATAATAATAAATTTACTCATACATATAACTACAAGTAAATACTTTCACCCACATATAAGTCGGTGCCTTGAATCCTGCTCGTGTTAGAGTTTAGCGATGATCTTTTTTTGCCATTTTTTAGCTTATATGATATTAGCTAATTTCTTTTACCCACACATAATATACTGTTACTATTAAATTTACCCACACATATAAGTGTGAGTGAATGTTTTCACCTACACATAAGTGGCACTGACTCGTATATTTTAGTTACACATATAAATAAAAATAGTATTATTTAACCACATACATATATATATAAGGCTGGACAAGTATCTTCGTAATTATTTTTACTTTTTACGATTCGTAATTATTTTTATTTTTTACGAAACATTATTTAATAGGTAATATGGCATGCTGACCTGGCATATGATTCTGTTTAACATAGCATGGACAAGAGTCTTCGTAATTATATATGTACATTCCACTAACACACAACTTCTAAAGGCACTTGGACATCGCTCCTTACACTTCGATTATACAAAAACTAATGTCTGAGTGATTGAATGAGCTCCTTAGACCTTTTATTTTTTATAAACTGAGGTTCAAGTAGCTTTTAAAAGACATGTGTCAAGTTGGACCTCAGTTTTCCCAAAACTAATACATTAGTAGCTTATTTGTAGTTTGTACCTCTGTTACTTAGAATGAGCTAGACCTCTACTGCTTAGAATGAGCTAGTTTGGGCTCAACTATGTAGAAATTGATATCGAAGTGATTAAACAAGCTATTTGAACCTAGATCTTGTTTTTTTTTTTTGTTTTTTGTTCTTTTTTTTTTTGATGTAATTGTGGTGAGAGAATTCGAACTTAGGACCTTCCATATTGGAAAGAGAGTAGGGTTGTCAATTTGTACCACGACACAGTAACACGACTTGAAATCTCACATGAAATTAGCATGTTTGAGTTTCGCTTAAAGAAGTTCGATTCATTTTCGAGTTGACCGCATAACCTGTTTATTAAATATATCAAATTTAGTGTCAAATCTAGGTGGACACATGAACTCAAAAACGACACGACATATCCCATTTAAAGAGTAACATAAAGAGTCAATGACGTGGATAGGACTAATTTGGGCCGAAAATTTTTTGTGCATTTTTTTAAAAATGATTTGTAGTAATTCTTAAACGGACAAGTAATATCTCTCATTTTGATTAGTCATAATTTAAAAAAATACCAATAATAAAAAATTATTGTATTTAAAAGGAGTAGCTTAGTGTATAAAAAAGGAGTAACTTTGCCTTGAAACAGTCTTTTGAGCTTTTTAAAAGAAAAATTAAAATCATGTATTTATGAAAATAAGTTTTAAAAACGGGTATTAGATGTAATACCAATTTTTAATTATATTTAAATCATATTTACATCATTAGGCGTAAATCTCATATATGTTAGTTTTATAATTATATTCTTATAATGTATATTTAACCAAGCCCATTTTCTTTTGTATTTTGCTAAGCCCATTAGCCCAACCCAAATAAAACACTCTCACTCACGTTACAAGCCCAGAAAGCCTTAGGGTATTCTACTTATTCATTGTTGTCTGCCTCTCTCCCTCTCATCTCATAAGTTAGCCGCCTCCATGCTCTCTCTGCCTCATCTCTCACGATTGTCCCTCCGCCCTCCAGAACTTAAGCTCGTCGCCCCGTCGTCATCTCTCGGCCATAAATCTTCACAGTAACTGAAGCTCTCTCCCGTTGCCTTCTTTTGTGGTGAGTTTCTTTTCGTCTAAGACATGTTCATAGCTGCATATCGAAATTTTAGGCTTTAATCTTAATTTTTTTACCATTTCCGCAAAGGCTAGTGACTAGTTTCGAAGGATTCAAGTTAAGCTTCTTCGTTCTTACCTGTTCTGATAATTGGAATTTGTTTTAACTTTGTCCATTTCTTTCAATCTACTTGGTTCTCTAGTTATTGTTCTTGTTTTGGTGCTTCTTCAACTGAGTATGTATCTTGTTTGGTTTCTATCTACTTTGCCGTGTAGTATATACCATGTTTGCCTATTTGGTTTCTATCTACTTCTTTTAATAAGCATCATGAGTAAAAAAACGTACTTGTATCAATAAAATTGATATTGATAGTAATATATTAAATGAAGATTTAAAGATTCATTCATCAAAATTTTAGGTTTATCATTAGTCATTCTATAAAAAAAGGACTATAGCATTTAGAATAACTGCGTAAATAACCAATTTAATTTCATTGACACACGCCCAATAAAAATAAATAAATAAAAATGTTTAACTCATTCAATCTGCTACTAAAATACTCCAGTTTTTTTTGTTTCCATTTATTTTTCATTTTGGGTAAATGGATTCTGCTGTTAGTCCTTGGATTGTTTTCTAAGTCACCTTAAATTGTTTCAATTATAAATTGGGAATAGAAACAGCTAAGTAAATCGGTTAAATATTGGAAAATTAAAAATGTAAAGTTAGTTTGTAAACAATTATCCGTATAACAACTTAGAGATGTTAGAAGTATCTTTATATATAGAATTTTAAGAAAGTGGGTTACTGAAGATATAAAAAAATTTTCCAATAATATCATGCTGAAATCAATTTAATCCATAAGAGATATATTTGCCAAGAGATGTCCGTAAACTTATTTATACTTCATATGTTTGCAGTGATGTATTTATTGGAATAATAGTTGTTTTTGTTATAGCTTGTCTTCATGTTAGTAATAGTTGGTATTTTAGATTTATTTATTTTTTGTATGTGATGGCTAAGCTAGTTAATTAGTAAAGAATACATTTATAATAATAAAATATAGGAAGTAGTTAGTAAAATTAATTTGTTAATAATAATGTTAATAACAAATAACTTAATTAGTAAAAGAAAACTAATAATAATTAAAAATAAGAAGTAGTTAAAAATAATTAATTAGTAAAATGATAAACTTATCAAGTAAATGATGTTAACTAGCATGCAATTCCTGTTTTAATTTTTTCTAGAACGTGTAGTGGTCAAATATGGATCGCGAATGGATAAAGAATCCGAATAGGGTATCTCCTCAGTATGTGGCGGGGGTAGAGGAGTTTATAGGTGTTGCAAAGCAGATTGTAAATTCCGATGGGCTAGCTTTATGCCCATGCATCAAGTGTGTAAACCGAAAGTGGCAAAGTGTAGAAGTCATAAGAGCACACTTGATAACAGTCGGAATCGATGACTCATACACACGGTGGGTTAACCATGGCGAAGAAGAAAATGAGGAGAATGATTGTTCAATTAATGATGAAGTCTTGAATGAGCATGATGACTTAGGAGCAGGCTTATATGATGCGATTGGTGCTGACTTTGTTAACATTGGGTCTGCGAGTGAGCTAATTACAGATAAACGACCTATTGCTGAACAAAATCGTTACAAAAAGTTGTATGGTGCTTTAAATAATCCTTTGTATAAAGGATGTGAAAGCTTTTCTGCTCTAACCTTTATAGTGAAGCTAATGAACATAAAAGTGATGTATAAGTGGAGTGATAACTCATTTGAAATATTGTTGAAGTTGCTCCATGAGGTACTTCCAGAGGGTAATAATTGTCCAAAGAGCTACTATGACACAAGGAAGTTGCTTTGTGACCTTGGTTTAGGTTATGAGCAAATTGACGTGTGTCAATATGATTGTGCTCTTTTTCATGGTGAACATGCTAATGCTACAATATGTCCTATTTGTAAGTCTAACCGTTATGTTCGTAACAAAGTACCGCACAAAAGGCTACGATACTTCCCAATCACACCTCGTCTAAAGCGGTTATATAGTTCACGGCACACGGCAAAAGACATGCGTTGGCATAAAGAACACCGGAAGGAGGAGCCTGGAGTGTTGCGTCATCCCGCTGATGGGAAAGCTTGGAAGCACTTTGATGAATTGTACCCTGACTTTGCTGCTGATTCAAGGAATGTACGAATGGGGTTGGCTTCAGATGGGTTCAATCCATTTAGTAATATGACGACAATGCATAGTATATGGCCAGTCATTCTAATGCCTTATAATATGCCACCTTGGCAATCAACAAATAAGAGTAACTATCTTATGACCTTGTTGATTCCGGGGCCAAAGTCCCCTGGTAAGGACTTTGATGTGTTCTTAAGGCCACTTGTGGATGAGTTAAAAATGTTATGGTGTACTGGAGTTGAGGCATTCGATGAATACTCTCAATCAAATTTTACTCTTCGTGCAGCAATAATGTGGACAGTTAGTGATTTTCCTGCTTATGCTTACTTGTCTGGTTGGAGTACTATGGGTAAATTGGCATGTCCAATATGCCTTGAGGATACACGATACAAGAGGATTCGGGATAAGCAATGTTATATGGGTCACCGATGCTTATTAGATAAAACACATCCTTGGCGACGGAGTAAGGAGTATGATGGAAAACCAGAAAGAAGAGGGCCACCTCGCCAATTCTCTGGGGATGATATTCTATTGCAATTAGAAGAGGTCCCTATGATCACTCCTGGTAAAGCACCGAATAATGTTGATAGAAAGCGTAAGCGTGGTGTTGACGAGTTGAATTGGTCCAAGAAGAGTATATTATTTGAACTACCATATTGGCCAAAGATATTGTTGCGTCATAATCTTGATGTCATGCATATAGAAAAAAATGTTTGTGACAATATCATTGGGACCTTATTAGATGATCCTTTGAAGTCAAAGGATACTGCAAAAGCACGTTTGGACTTGAAAGATCTTGGAATCCGTGAAAATCTGTGGTTGAAGGAGCGGAACGGTAAATATGAGAAGCCTCAAGCAAATTACACATTGACTAAAGAAGAATGTGTGGGCTTTTGTAACTTTATTAAATCTGTTCGATTACCAGATGGATATGCTTCCAATATTAGTCGATGTGTGACTGACTCTCATAAGCTTGGAGGAATGAAAACACATGATTGTCATGTGTTGCTTCAGAAGATACTGCCAGTGGCGATTTTCCCATATTTGGAAAAAAGAATACGTGGCACTTTGATTGAGTTTTGTCAATTCTTTCAGAAAATATGTGCCAAGACTCTAAATGTCAATGAGCTCAAGGATATGAGATCAGGGATTATTACCATATTGTGTAAGCTTGAGAAGATTTTTCCACCGTCATTCTTTACGATAATGGTTCACCTATGCGTGCATCTTCCTGAACAGGCATTACTGGGTGGACCGGTATGCCAAAGATGGATGTTTGGTCCAGAGCGTCGCATGGGTACATACAAGAACTACGTTCGTAACTTTGCACGTCCCGATGGTTCAATTACCGAAGCATATGTTGTTGACGAGGCTGTGACATTTTTATCTAGATATGTACACAATATTGAGACAATTTTCACACGCCCTGAACGCAATTGGGATGTACCTATAACAAAGTATAAATTGGATATATTCAATCATAAGGTTCGTACGATGGGATCCCCCAGTTTTGGTAAACTTGGGGTGTATAGCCCAGTTGTGCAATGGTACCTTCTGAATAATTGTGTCGATGATCTCGATTCATACTTCATGTGAGTTTTTACTAAACTACTTTTAATATAAACTTCTCAAATCATTTTGCTGTAAGTACTCACTTTTGTACTCATTATAGTGAGCACAAGGAAACACTGCGTTCGAGACATGTTCCAGAAGAAGATCTCGAAGCAGTACAAAAAGAGGAATTTCCTTGTTGGTTTAAGACCAAGGTAAACATATCCTCTAAATATTCTTTTTAATTTATACAACATAATCTCTAACATAGTTTGCCTACAGATGGCTATGCTTAAGGTCACTGGCGATCCCAAAGTAACTGATGATTTGTATTCACTGTCTCAATGTGCGGATGATCGCTACACAAAGTGGCATAGTTGCGTTGTTAATGGCATTCGATTCCGTTGTAAAGACCGTGACGATAAGTTCAAGACACAATGTAGTGGAGTTTGTACATGGGGTGACGAGGAGAGTAGTAACATCATTTATTATGGTGTTATACTTGAAATTCTAGAATTGGACTTCATATATCAACGTAAGGTGTTCATATTTCGATGCAAGTGGTATAATAGTGACCCCAAAGGTAAAAGAATGGTTGTTGAGCATAATTTGACATCACTTGACATTTCCACTGATTGGTATCCTGAAGATCCATTTATTTTAGCTACTCAAGCTCAACAAGTATTTTACCTAAGTGATCAAAGTCGGGGAAGGAATTGGATGGTTGTTCAAAAAGTAAATCATCGAAACATATATGATATGCCTGAGTTTAATGATGATGAAGAATATATGAATGATGAGGTATTCCAAGAGGAGGAGTCTAGTGAGTTACCACCCTTTCAACCATCTGAGGAGGGAGTAGAAACGTCTTTGTTGGTCCGACAGGATGTTCAACCAATAATACTTCCTGATGAGTTAGTAGTTGAGCTACGCATTGATCAGAACTTTATTAGTCATCAAAATAAAGAAATGGATGAGGATGAGGACTATGATGACGATGGAAGGCTTTTCATTAATGATGAAGTAGTGTATGAATATATGAGTGATGAAGACTCTGATAATCAAGATCTTGATGATGGTGATGATATTGCATGATTGTCCTCATTGATTAGGTTATATAGCAATAACAAAATTGTTTTGAATTTAATAAATTTAGTACTTTTAAGGTAAAATTTGTTTCACTAATAATTGTATTTTTCAGTTTTATGTACATGGCTCCGAGTGGAGGGAAGGGAGGTCGGAGCGGAGGACGCGGAGGACGTAGATCTAGTACTGTTCGTAACTCCATTGCTTCTACACCTGCATTGGACACATATGCTGGACCTACAGGTAGGACATTATTTTGAAATTAGTATTTTATTAATGAACTCATTTAAATTATTTAATTATTATTATTTTTGGTTCTATTTTTGCTATTGTATATTGTTGAGCCCATTCATGTGCCTATTAAATTTGCATTTGCAGCAACGGACATAGCTTCTGATTCTGTTGGTATGACATTACTTTAAGCTTGACTATTTATTAGTGTGGACATTTAAATTATTTAATATTTATTATCGATTATGGTTTTCGTTTTTGCTATTATAATTTACAGAACCCATTCAAGCCCTTACCACACCTGTATCTGCAACAATGGGCACACCTTCTGGTTCTAGTGGTATGACATTAGTTTAAGCTTACTAATTAGTTGGCCATTTAAAATTATCTAAGTCAATTATAATGGACTATTCTTGTTATTTTTGGATTAAATATATATTGCAGAGCCTATTAATGCTTCCACTGCACCTTCATCTACATCAGACACACCTTCTAGTTCGACTGTACGAGGTACCACTTGTGGGCGTGGTACTCAGGCTATGAAGAAGGCAGCTAAGGGCAGGCTGACTGTGGACTTCAATTTTACTCTTATGCAAGCTATTTGTGATAACGCTGAGCGGTTCAATAACGAGATTGGGTATATTGTCCGCACGCACTGTAGCTTCCAGTACAAGGAGTGGAGGCTTGTACCTCCGCACATTAGGGCACCGCTTCGTGATCGCCTTCTTGTAAGTAGTTTTATTTACATTTCATTGTTTTAATTTACACTATGATTGTTCTTATTCTAATGCGAATACCTTTTTTTTCCTTTGTAGAATACGTTTGATATTAACCTTAATGATGTAAAAGTTCGAAAAGTTATTGATCGGCAGATGCAACGAGCATGGAGGGGCCACAAATATAAGCTACATTCTCACTTTAAGGACATTGGAGGAATTCAAGATGTGACTAAGGCTAAGAGTCAGTGCCCTAATGACGTGAGCCAAGATGATTGGGTCTTTCTCTGTGATCGTTGGTCTGATCCTACTTTTGTGGTAATGAATACAATGGAAACATTATATTGACATCACTAAATACATACATTTTCTGAACTAATTCCATTTGTTTTATAGGATCAAGCAAAGAAGAATGTAGACAATCGTGCAAAAAGGAAGTGGAACTCAAGAAATGGCTCAATGTCCACTCCTCGTCATCATGTTACTCGTGGGGCTGATTTGGATGCTCCGACCGGTCATATTGAGACTTGGCGTCTTCGTCATTGGCATTCCGAGCACGGATGGACATCTCCAGAGTTAGAGGCCAAATACGTAAGTATTTTTTGTCTTTCGTTCTATTTACTTTAATATTATTATTTTAAAATAATCATATTTTAATTTAATTCTATTTGCAGGATGAAATGTTGCAACTGAGGCGAGATAATCCTCCAGAGAACATGACTGATAAGGACATTTTAGAGAAAATCCTTGGACGACAATCTGTTCGTTTGTTTGGTTGGGGCAGGTCTCCTAGTACTTCTGATGCAACATGTACTAGTGAGGAGTCAGGTCGTCCTACGTATGCTCAGTTATTAGAGGATTTAAACACATATAAGTCTCGTTTTCAGGAGCTCGAGGGTGATGTGGAGTTGATGCGGCAAGTATTAATTTCAAAGAACATCATGCCTCCTTTATCGCGACCACATGTATCTGATCAGAGCTCAGGACCTTCTTCTAGATTCCGCCCCAATCCATCCCACCAGTCTAGCTCTGAGTTTGTGGATGAAACTCGTTAGACTTCTCTCCTATTAGGAATTTAATAATGTTTTTAACTTTTCAGACTTTATTTTAAGTCATTATGTTGTGTGCTCTACATTTTATATTTGGACTTGTTTAGTTTTTCATTTGGATTGGTATGATTTTGTTTGATGATGTATTAGTTTATAACACTTTAATTTAGTTTGCTATAATTTTTATTTTATAATTACTATTTTAATTTCTATTTATCATTAAAATGTGAGATTTTAAATTGTATCCACAAAAATATATATATATGCCAACAAAAAAATATTTACCTATATATAACACATATTTACCCACACATAATAATAAATAAAATTTTAAATAAATAAATATAAATATTACCCACACATATGTTTATTATTTATCATACATATTTATATTTACCCACACATGATTTTTAAAACTTTAATTATAATTTTTGCCCACACATAGAACTATTTTACTCACACATAAATGAATACACATGTTACCTATAGACTAATCCAAGTCATTGCTCATAGCCACGTGGCAATCCATGTAAGCACCATGTAATCAACTACGTGTACTAATTGTGCCATGTGTCAATCCATGTCATCAACTATGTCATTTGCCACGTCGCCAAAATTGCCACGTGGAAGCCCACGTCAGCCTCCACATCAGATTCTATATCATGTTTTAATCAGTGTACTCACACATACAATAGCCTTCACCTACATATCTATGTGTGGGTAAAAGCAAAGGATTTACCCACACATAACTATATGTGTGGGTAAAAATCTTTCTCTACGACCATTTGTCCACACATGATGACACTTATTATATGTGTGGGTAAAGAATTTAGGTCACACATAATTGATTTTTATCCACACATATATGTGCGGGTAAAACCCCTATTTTCTTGTAGTGATAGTTAAAGTTTATTTTTTGAAGTTTCATTTATTTCT
>JXTC01001298.1:0-10455 GCA_002914845.1 Trema orientale | reverse complement strand
TGTTAGAGAATTCACACATGATAAATGAACAATAACAACAAAAGGATACGATTCTTCGTTTACACCGCGATGCCGACCACTACCTAGATAATACCCAGAGAGGTGAATGCTCCGAGGACCAATAACAGAGAAGACAACTTCATCAACCTCCTCAAACTCCAAATTCAGTTGCAATGACTCAGTCTTCTCAGGATACAAAGAGCATAGAAAAACAGGACTTTTGTTCCCTACATTACACTGAAGGACACTCTTTGTTGTTGCTTTACCCATCCCCAGTGATGCCTAGAAAAATCAAGAAAGGAGTAAAACACCCCAAACAAGAAAAAAGTAACTAACATACCAATACCTCAAATTTGTATTTCAGTGTCATCCGTTAAACTGTACCAAAACCATGCCAATAATACAAAAAAACTCGAAAAGAGAAGACTACACAGCTGCAAAAATTAAATTTTTGAGTGAAGAAGAGTTACCATGGAAACATGGAGCCGACCTCTCAAGTCATCGAACTTATGAGTGAAAGGTTTTCCGGGTTTTACTTCAATTCCTGGAAAATTTTCAAATTAAGATGCAGATGGTTCAGAGACCTAATGGAAAACCGAGTCTAGAAAAACACTCTGTTTGGTTTCCGAGAAAATTGAATGAGGGATAAAGTAAAGAAATGGATATGGAAGGCAAATGCAAACTCAACCTAACAAAAAATTTCAAATTATTTTCAGCAACCAATGCACTATAAATTTCAAAAAAAAAATGAAAAAAATAAAAAAGGGATACAAATTACCCCAGAAAGCCATTTTCGTTCCTGGAAAGACGGATAGCGAGGGCCTGCTGAAAAACCATAAACCCACTGAAGAACGCTTTTAAAGCCCTAGAGGCTAGAGAGTTTGAAGAAGAAGAGACCTTAAACGGCGCTGCGATTTGTGTCGTGGGGGCTCCGGCTCTATATTGGGTGGTGATGTGGCAGGTTCCAATTGGGTATTTAGATGAAGGACAGGTTATTCTAGCATCATATAGCGCGGGAAGTCATCACCGCGCGGCTCTCGCTTCTGGCTTATGACCCCGTGGATAATATTTCTTTATCTATTTATTAAGGTGGTCTGTAATTTAAATCTTAGCCTATGTTTGGTTGATGATAGTAATGGAAAAGAAAATAATGGAAAAGAATCCAAAAGAGCCAAATTCTACTATTTGGTTGAGAAGCCCAAATCAAAAAAGTCTTTTCATATTTACCCACTTTAGTGGAATAGCAATTCACCCAAAGATTGGGTGGAATACATTTTCCATTCCACCTGTTTTTTTTGTTGTCCTAATTAACCTCACATGCAACTGTCACCCAAGCGAACACATACACCCAAGCCAATATTAGCACCTCTATCGTTTCTCTCTGTCACACACTTCGACATCGACACTCATCTAGCCGGCGACGATCTGTGGCCGACCCTCCTCCGTTTACGTTGTTTCATCACGCTTGAAAGGGTAAGTTTCAAAGTTTTCAAATTCTTCTATAGTTCTTTTTTTTTAATATAAAATAAAACTCTTCTATAATTTGTTTGGTAATAAAGAAATCTGACAAAAGTGAAGAAGACGAAGAAGAAGAATATACCTGTGTGTGTTTATATAACATATATATATATATATATATGCGCTACTGTTTCTGGGACTAAATGAACAAAAAAAAACAAATAGGTCTATTGCTTATACTCCTTCTGTTGGGAAATATATATAGAAGCTTAATAGATTTGATTCTTTGTCCTGAAACACATAAGAGAATTCTAATGAGTTTATTTCTTTTCTACCATCTCTATTATTGAGAGAAATCTCCAAACCCAAACGAAAAAAAAAAAAGAATAGAATAACAAACCCAAAAAAAAAAAAAAACAAAACATGTAGTATTAAAGAAATTATACAAGAAAAAACTCACTGGACTTGTTTTGAGTCCTTGTAGACTCCATGAAAGTTTGAACCTGAAAAATATAGAAAGAGCTTAAACCCAATTTTTTTAGGAAAAAAATGCATAAAAGAATGGAGGTGGGTTCAAAAAAACCCATTATGTGTTATGTTGTTTTTTTTTCCGGGACTTATAAAAATATGACCAAATTTTGGGCCTAATTTAGGTAAATATCCCTTTGTCAAATGTTATAGCAAAATGTCCGGTATATATATATTTATATACCAAGTATAAAATTTTATATACCAAGTACAAAAAATTATATACCCAGTATATTTTAACACAGTAATTAAAATTGGTAGATAAAAATATCTACTAAGTATAAAAATATATATACTTGGATATTTAGTTATAAAATTTAAAAAGTAGACATCTACTTAATCAAATTTAAAATATTGGCCACCCACCTAAATTTCTCATGTTTTTCTTCTTTTGCTGGGAAAGACCCACGGTCCAGATTGTGGTAATTAATTAATAACAAAAGAAAAAATTTACAATTGGTGGTAGGAGCACTCCCACAAATCAAACAAAATATTAACACAGATAAGATAAAGAGATAAGTAATAATTAGCCCATTTGATATATTATTGGATAAGAATATTGCTTTAATTTCTTTTCTATTTTGGTTTATATTTTGCAATTAGATTTTATGAATATTAGGAGATGTGTATTAAGACATATACATATATGTGCATTCTTTTTTGTTTTGGTCTATATTTTGTAATTAGATTTTATGAATATTAGGAGATGTGTATTAAGACATATACATATATGTGTATTCTTTTTTGTTTTCATAAATTTATTGGAACATGTGTGATGATCATATATATAAATATAAATATGTAGAATTTGTTGTAACAACATTAATATTGAAATTTGGGACTTGGGATGTGAATGATCCAAAATCAAAGAAAAATTATTGAAACATCCTTTTCTATATACAAGGCACATTTAATCAAATTAACATTTATATACCCAAATTATTGCCGTAGCTAATTTTGACTAAAAATGGGTAATATATGTTCCTAACAATAAAATGACAATAACTTTTTCAATACAAAAAATATTATACTTTGGGTTAGTTTGGATAATGTTTAATATGAAGTTTTGGGATATATTTCTATTCTCAGTCAAGATATAATTGGCGAATTTTCTTTTGGTTAATTGTCTCGTTATTGTGATTGTAGGATAATGGCTCGTTTAAATTTAGCCAAAAGATAAATTTTGAGAAATAAGAAGATTATAGCTCTATTTTTGCATTGGTTAAATGTAATGCATGTAGTGGAGTGGTTTTTCAAATTATGGGAAACAATTATAATGGAGGGTATTGAATCCAACTCTTTGAGAAGACAATTATACATACTTGATATATTTGTCAATAGGCAAATTGTGCATGAAATAGTTTATGAGAGTGATATCACATGTTTAGAATACAACTAATGAAAGATAGAAATAGTTTAAGGTACTTTTGTGGATTGCCTTAGTTGCAATTATTATGCAATTTGAATAATTCATTTTGCCTTTACTAATAATACATTTCATGTATTTTCTAATAGAATTGCTTAGGGGTATTAGATGGAACTTATATTAGGGTGAGAGTACCTATGATAGAGAGACCCAAGTATCGTACCTGTAAGAGAGAAGTAGCCACAAATATGTTAGGAGTATGTTCACAAGATATGCAATTCATATATGTATTACCTGGATGGGAAGACTCGACAGCTGAAGGTAGAGTCCTACGAGATGCATTACGTAAGACAAATAGTTTACGTATTCTAAATGGCATATTTGGTGATATTGGATTATAAGATCTTATTTAAAGAAAAATTTTATTAGATTATAAGGTTCTTATTTAAAGAAACTTATTAGAAAACTTACTTATTTATATCTTTTTTAGGTAACTATTACCTTGTAGATGCTGGATATACTAATTGCAAGGGATTTTTTGTACCATATTGAGGCTAATGTTATCATCTCAATGAGTAGGAAGATGAAAACCCTCCTAATAGTGTACAAGAATTTTATAATATGAAGCATTCAGCTTCTAGGAATGTTATTGAGAGATGCTTTAGTGTACTTAAGAATCGTTAGGCAATTCTTAAGAGTTTATCTTATTATCTAATAAAAACTCAAAATCGAATAATTTTGGTATGTTGTTTGTTACACAACTTTATTAGGAGAGAGATGTCGGATGACATTCCTCCTGTACTAGCAGATGCTGAGAATGAGAGTGATAATGATAGTGAAGAAGATGAAAATATTAATCAAACAATTAAAATTAGTATTGAGCCATCTAATGAGTGGATTGCATGGAGAAAAAATCTAGCACAAGAGATGTATAATGAATGGAGACATCACTAGAAAATAAGCTGATTTTTATTATTCAAATCGCATACATGAAAATTGTATTAGAGTGTACTTTTTAGTTTTCTACTTATTTACATTATATATTTTGACAATTGTAAGAATAAATTTTCTTTGAGAAATGTTATTGTGTGTGTATGTGTGTGTTTTTTTCTCCCTTTTTAGTGATCTTTTTTTATATAATAAATACTATCATGTAAGAAAAATTATTATATGCGTATTATTCTTTTTATAATAGGATGGACACTTTAAAAGCAAAAGGTCCTGGTCAAAATAAAAGATTTTGGACGGAGGAAAAAGGCAAACATTTGATTGATGTACTTATTGAGCTACATAATGAGGTAAAATTTAAAGCAGAGAGAAATTTCAACCCAAGACAATTGAAAGAACTTGAGAATAATTTTCGTGATAGGATGCCTAGATGTGATCTACAAGCTAAACCACATATTAAGTCAAGAATGAAAACTTTGAAAACTCATTTTCAAGTGGTTCATAAAATACTAACTGGACCATATTGTAGTGGCTTTGGATGGGATGCTGAAAGGAAGGCTATAACCACAGAGAAGCCAGTGTGGGATGCATATCTAGAAGTAATTAAAAAGATTATTCTTTTATTATTTCTTGCTTTGTCAAAATAAATTATTATGTTTTAACTATTTCATTATATTCTATAAAATGTAGAGTCATAAAGAAGCAACACCATAGAAGACAAGTATTTCCTTTCTATGATGACTTATGTATGGTATTTGGTAAAGACCGTACAATTGGAAGAAATGCAAAGACTCCAGCTGATGTTGTTGACAAACTTGATAATTATAAAGAAGTTAACCTTGATAAAGATGATTTCAACAACACTAACAATATAATGGGTAATGAAGAGGTATAATTTGCCCAATCTCAATCAGATGGATTATCTAAGAAAAAAAGGAAAAATACTAATAGTGGAGATGCTTATGAGGCACTTAAGGAGTCTTCTTATCTTATTGTATGAGTTATTGAAAAAGCGTCCATTCGTTTGAGCAAAGTTATTGGTGAGAATATGAATGAAAAGCATATGCGACTTGGAGATAAATTAAAGAGGACCATGACACTTACCACAATGGAGCGTCATAAGGTAGCCCGCACGATCATGCAAGACAATGCTATAGTTTCTTAATTTTTTAGTATTTCCGACAATGATAGGGATGAGTGGGTGAAAGCTCTCCTTAATGAAACTATGTAAGACAACACTTTGACATTATGGAGACAACCTTTTGAGAGGAAAATTTTATGTATTTAGTATAGTTAATTACCATCTTTTGGGTATTAGTATATGTGTCATCATATATGCATTCGGTTGAAGGTATAATATGTAGGTGATTTAGCTAAGTTAGCTAAAACTATATTTAGAGATAACATGAACATCTTATTGCCTATTTTGATTATTTAGAAGGCACTGATATGTCAATATGACTTGACATATGTGACTTTTCTATACTAATGTGGCAATGGCACAAGTAATTTGACCAAGTATTTTTTTCCATTTTCTTTAGTGTTGATTTTTTTTTTTTTTGCATAAAAAAATATAATATTAATGAAAAAGGAAAAATTATTAACAATATATGTTTTATGAAGAAAATAATGATTTTTATTTTTATTTTTTAAATATTTTTATTTGTCATATGCATTTTTTATTAAAAATATGACATTAATTAATTAATTTAATGTTAAATGTAATTTTAAAATGCTTAAAATATTTATTTTAAGCTTGAGGGTATTTTTGTCATAATACAACTAATTCCATTCATTTCCACCGTCAACCAAACATAAGAATACCCATTTAGCTATTGATTCCATCCCTCCAACCAAACAGCATAATTACATTACCATTTCTTTTTCATTCTATTCTAATTACCATTATCATTACTATTACTATTACTATTCTACCGCTGCAATTAAATGGATCCTTAAAGTTTGGATTCTACAAAATAATACTCTAAGATTAAGAATTTTTAAAAATTAATACCATAAGTTGACTTTTTGAATAATTTTAATTGATAAAAGACAAGAACATTCTCAAAATTAAAGAGAATAATAACGATTAATTCAGTTTTTATGGAGGATATTATTATTTTCTCGTTATTAAAATTGGTCAAAAAGTATTAATTTTCAGAAATTCTTAATCTCAAAAAATTATTTTCTAGAATTCAAACTTTAGGATTTAAATTGCAGAACACTCAAATTTGTGGCTTTTTTTTTTTTTTTTTGCAGTTCATCCATTTTTTTTTTGAGGTAATATGGCTAATATTACTGATGTGCTCATGTGTAACAACTCTTTTAGATGGCAAATTAACAATAATTTTTTTTTGAATGGAAATTAACAATAATTAAATAGTAAACAGATTACTTTGAGATTACTTTGGGCTCTTTGCTAAATAAATTTTTTTGGAATATCATTTTCGGAGACGCTATTGTAGAAGGGTTTTGGACACTTATACCTATTTTTTAGAAAATAATACCAAATTTACGACATTTCAAAAATAATAAAAATCCGTACGACCTTTTTATAGCATTTTTTTAAATATTTTGAAAGTTAGAAAACACGGTGGCATTTTAGTAAATAAGTCATCTTTTTTTTTTTTCACAGGAAACCACAAAGGTCTCTTTGAAACCAATTTGGTTTAATTTGATTTCCTATTAGCGGAATATTCTGTAAGTAAGTAAATCATAGGGAACTGCAAAGGTTTCCTAGAAACCAGTTTGGTTTCCATAAGCCGAAAGCCCTATACGTAAGTAAATCACAGGAAAGCATAAAGGTTTCCTGGAAACCATTTTGGTTTCCTTTAGCCGAATATCATGTACATAAGTAAATCACACGAAACTATAAATATTTCTGGGAAATCATTGTAGTTTCTTTTTTTTGCAGAATGTATTGTAGCTAAATAAATCACAAGAAAACATCGTGGTTTCCGAATATCCTGTACGTAAGTAAATCACATGAAACCATGAACATTTCTGGGAAACGATTGTGGTTTTCTTTTTGCAGAATGTCCTGTAGCCAAATAAATCACAGGAAACCATCGTGGTTTCCTTTTAGTAGATTGCTCTGTAGCTAAGTACATCACAGGAAACCACAAAAATTTCCTAGAAACCATTGTGGTTTCTTTTTCAAATCACATGAAACAATGAAAGTTTCCTGAAAGCTATTGTAATTTCCTTTTTGAAGAATACATTATAGCAAGAATTGGGTGAGGCACTGAATAAGGACACTAAAGAATATGATCAAGTTCTCAAATTAAGTAATTATATTTTTGAAGTAAAAACAACAGAAATATATATTAGTTTTTGGATATTCTGGCAACTAGTTTCCAATAACCAAATTGGTTTCAAGTAATCAATAATTGAATTAACCAAATAGTTCTACTATTTATGATAGAAATTAATTTAGTTTTCAGTTTTTATTAACTAAATAGTTATGATATTTATGGTGGAAACCAATATAGTTGTTGGTTTTTAGTAACCAATTTGGTTTCTAATTTCCAGAAATCAATTAGTTTATGATTTCTAATAATAAATTGGTAATTAGTTTTAAGAATTATCATCTACAAATAAACTAGTAGCAAAAAGAAACAAGAAAAAATAAAAATTCTAAGACGTTATTTGGTCTTTCTTAGCAAGAATTTGTTATTTTTCTAAAAAAAGGTAGTACAAAAATAAGTAAAAGTTTGAACATAATATTCTTACTATTATTTATCAAAAGGTAGTACTAGGTGTCTTTTTCCCATTGTAGAATGAACTTTTTTGACATTAGATAAGACTTTTTACTCTAAATACTAGATTATTATCAGATTGTCAAAATGCATGCATACTATGGCAAAAACTTACGGTGTTTTTGTTAATATACTACTTTTGTTTTTATTTTTATTTTTTCCGGCTCTCACTTGACCAGAAAAAATTAAATTAAATCCACACCATGTCTCCTCGCCAAACTAAGATGTTGTTTTATTTTTGTTTTATTTTTTTTTCCAAAGAAGATGGATCCTCCTCCTCCGTTCCCCTTGTTGGCGACATCTCCAAGTCCTAATGTGTTTTTCAGACTACTGGTATTTGCCTCACAGGAGATTTTCTTCGCATAATTCAAGGAAAGCAAATATATTTAAGTTCATAACTGAGACTATATATATTTCAGAAGAAGGGTTTGCCCAAAATAAATTAGAGCATAGAGCAAATAGGGAAAATCAAATCAAATAAGCGGTGGGTTTGATATTGAAGACGAATATTTCGGTGTTGATTTGAACAGAAAATGGGTTTTTAAAGAAACAATAAAAAGAAATTGAAGAGGAAAAAATATAATCCATATAAATTATTTTTGCTCAAGTCGACAATTTACAAATTATCCAAAAGATTAGGAGATAACGGGACCAAGTAGCAGTGTCATTTGGGTTGACTGCCACTGTCATCTTTGTCTTTTTTGGATTAAAACTAATTAGTGAATAAAAATTTCATAAACACTTAAAAAAAACTCATTAAATTAAATATTGACCTAAAAAACTGATCTAAGAAAATAAAATATTGCATATTTTAGTAGCCAAACAATATATAAATTAATTTTGACGAAGTAGGTTGACTCAGGTACTAAAAGTATTCACTACACAGGATCTCGATCTTATGTTCGAGTCACACTGGGGTTAGACGTGAGACCTGAAAACTTTTAATCCCTAATAAGGTGGAGTAAAAATTGAGTAGTAGTATGTATTTTCTTTTAATTATTTGTAATAAGTAGATGTCATTAGTTAAATCTAGTAGTATGTATTTTCTTTTAATTATTTGTAATAAGTAGATGTCATTAGTTAAATCTTACTTTAAAAAAATATATATAAAATTATATAGTTTGTCGTAGTATTTATGACTACATATGTTTGGTTGAGTATAAATTTGCTTTTGTATTGAGTAATTTTAACTGGATGTGTTGACCATTGGGAAATTCGAAAGAAAATCCAAACTGAACAAATTTTTTCTTGTGTATTAAAATACTTTTTCATTCCAACAAGCTTCGTCAACATTTAATGATTTTTCGGGAAAAAAAGGTGCTTCTTAGTAATGAGGAATGATCAAAAGTTGTTACAAAACATTATTTGCTTGTTCTTTTCTTTTTTCGACAAAATATTCTTGGCCCTTGATTTTTGCCAAATTTTATACTTTGTCCCCCAGATTGACAAAAATAGTCTCATTTTGCCCTAAGTTAGTTTTTTGATTACTATCTTGCTAGGTTTTTTAACGAGCAATTTGTGTGGATCTTCGTTTAGCTCTTTGTTATTCTTCATCACTTTGATCCTACATATATGAACTTGAAACCTTTTTTTTTTTTTCCCTTTCTTTTTGTTTTTTTCCCCCTTAAAAACAAATTTGTATACTTGTGAGTAACTTCGTAATTGTCAATGTTAGACATATTAAAGTCATCTTCATATATATTTAGTATTTCCATTTTTATTGGGTCGAGTTTTCCTTACCTTATTGTACTAGTTCATGGGCCTCACTGTACTTTGAGTAACTAAAGGGATATGAATGAAGTTTAGTTCTTTTCAAATTTAAGTTGCTAATTCCTTCTCTTGTTCCCTCGTTTAAAACGGTTCAAATCTATATAGATACCTCTTTCCTCCCTTATACACTTTAACGTCAAGATTTCGTTATAGAGAGTCAGTGACTACGGTTCAAATCTATGTCTACCCTTTCTATAAAATCACTCTGTTATTCAAAAACGAGCTCTACAACTGTACGCCTCACGAACATGAAACAAAGGAGGAGGACGCGAGGGCAACCATTCTCGGTGGAAGAAGTCTTCGAGAATTTCAGGGCCCGTAGAGCCGGCATTATCAAAGCTCTCACCACTGGTACTATTTCTCATCGAACTCTCTTTCTTTTTTGTTTGTTGTTTCTTCTTTATTTATTTTCTTGAGTTCGTCATTTGATTTGATTTTTCTTTTTAATTCTTTCTTTCTTTCGAAATATTCGTCGCGTTTTTTGAAGATTTCGAAGAATTTCACCGACAATGCGATCCTGGTTAGTGTTCATTTAGTGTTCATTCTTCTCTCACGTGGTTGTGTCTTTTTAGGAAGTGTGTATTCTTCGGTGTTATAATTTGCGGTTAAAATTTACGTTGGTGATGG
>JXTC01001295.1:0-10554 GCA_002914845.1 Trema orientale | reverse complement strand
AAGGAGCTCATTTGTGGTTATTGACATATGGTACCAAAATTTATCATTAATCAGTCTCAATCAACATAAGTCTATTAGCTGAATTCATTCATTAAAATCATGAGTCTTGGAAATTTCTCATGCTGGAAGCTTAAGCATACCTGGGCTACAATGTCATTGCCTTTATAGATGGTGCAGGCTCTCTGAAAAGGGAAACCTTTCACCTTGAGATCAGGGGTTGAATCCTCCTTATTTTCAGCCACAAAAAATACCTCTAACTCGGTTCTAGTGAGTGTATTCTTCGTCCTCTGAACTCTGAATATCAAGTCCTTACTCTCACCATCCCCTTTATAGCACTGCCAAGATCCCTTCTACAATCACCAGATACATTTCATATTCACATCATATTCAAGCTAGCTAATGTGACGCACCATATAGTAATCTTCAATACATAATGTGAAGCAACTAGTTTTGCTCATTGCAAACATTTAGTGAACTCAAATGGGACTTTTTTATTAATCAAAAATTTAAATGGGTTTTACTCATTTTCTCCAAAAAGGGTTTTTCCAGGGAATATTTTTCCCGAGAAACAAACAAGAGGTGAGAGTTTGAGACTCACTCACATGGTCACGGTGCATAGAAATGAGAGGCGTTCCAGCCGCGTCACGCAAAACTCGGTTACCAGATGATGATTGTGAAGAGGAACGACGATTGACCTTGTAAATGGTATCACCATTGGAATCAACGAAGCACGAGTCTCCATTTTTGTGAGCTTCGTGTTTTTTGGACACGAACAGATCAATCGGGATTGGTATGGGATCTGAATTTGGAGCATCCATAACAACCCAGCTCCCAAAACAAAAGCAAAAATTATTCGGAAATTTTGGAGAGAGAATGAAGAATGGACCTATTTTCCGGGAAAAGAATTTCGGTTTGGTGGAGAGAAAAAGTTGCGAAAAGAAAGAGGTATAGATGATAGAATCGATATCTTTTGCGTTGGGAACAATCTTTTGGAGATTTTGAGTTGGAAAGTTGGAGAATTAGTACCTTAATCAATCGATCTTTTTTATGCTTTAGCTTTTGTTTTGGAAAAAAGGTCGGCTTTGTTTGAAAAGCAGGTGATGATGCGAAGAGGGAACGACACAACTCATCAAGGCAATGCTCCAACGCGATTCCACAAAGGCTAATATGAACTTGGGCCACGTTTTGATTCCTTCTTAAAATGGAAAAATTGGGCCCACCATTTTCAGCCCAACCTAATACTTGGGCCCTGGGTACTGATGAGATCAACGTGTTTGTTTGGGAAATTTACGTGAGTAGTCTCTTTTTGGGACATAATGACTTTTTTAATTCTTTTTTTCATAATGACTTTTCTAATACACTCTATTAAATGAAAAGTCTAAAATGCCAACTACAACATTTCCTCGTGAACCCAGGCATTAATCATCACCAAATCTGCTCAAGAGGCTATTCTTTGAATTAGGTTCTGACACTCCTTGCTCTATATCAAACCAAAATTGGGGATTTACATAGCCGTCCTCTCACGAGGCCATGTGCTCTATCTGTAGCCAAGAACAATATTGGGGATTTGTTCGCGTGGCCTTTTACTGGAAGAACCCATCGTAGCTATTCCATCTGTAGCCAAGAACTTTGCAATTCCTAGTATGAAGAACTCAGGTGAAGCGCAAGCCAGTAGTGCGAAGAACCAGTTGACTTCGAGCAGATCCAGGCACGCCAAAGGACCATCTCGATTGAGCGAATCTATTTCACTCATTTTTTGGTCAATTTGCTTTTACCTATCCTGTTCTAACTCTCCATTGATCATAGGTATATGTTTTTTTATAATTTTTTTTTAAAAAGTCTGATTTTTGGGGGGTTTAAGTTTGAAATCTGAGATGGGTCATATTTATTTAGTTTTAGATTTTATTTTTCTTTTTGGGATTTTGAATTTTCGAATGCCCTTCTATTTTGTTAGAAAGAAAATTCAAGGAAATAAGAAGTTTGACTCATAGAATCGAATTTGTTTGCTGATTATTATGATTAAAGATGGAATTTTTTTCCAGATCTGGAAAAATCTTATTCAAGAATCGTCACAATTTTTGTGACTCTGAGTCAATATATTGTGACCCTATGTTAGACTATTAGTGACAATGTGTCATAATTGGCTATTGTCAAATTTTTATATTACTGAATTTTTGGATAACTAAAAGTTTTTGTGACTTAGAGTCAAAAATCTGTACCTTATGATTATCCAAAAAATTTCCACTCATCCAAAACTTTCATAAAAATGTACAAGACAATCGTCAATTGTAACACATTGTCACAAATAGTGTGACATAGGGTCACAAATATGTGACACAGTGTCACAAAAATCGTGATTATTATCGAATGAATTTTTTCCAGATCTGAAAAAAGCTTGTTTGTAATCACAATAAACAACATATCGACTTAATTTGAGTTTAATTTGAGTTTATACAAGTATTACCCAGTCAATCACAACCCCATTTTGCTTCTTATCTAAAGTGTTTGTCATACATGTATTGATATACAAATTATTTTCAACGCCCTCAGCCTCGAAATTCTTCTTATTCAACCTTGGTGATGTTGATGGATAGAATGAGAGTCAAATCTAATCTAAAATCTAATTGGGTTCATTTATAAGTTGTTTCTATGGGATTTTGGTGTATGAAATTACAATTTAGAGGCATTTTTTAAGGTGATTTTTGTTAGTTTTTCAGACGATATCATGAATTTTCCGGTAACCACTCATATTTCATGTATCACATATATGACTACTAATAAAGAAAATGACATAATTTTTCTTGTAAAATTAGATTTGTATTAGACAAATGTTACTAAGTCATTATTGGCCAATTTTGTGTTAGACAAATGTTCCTTTTGTAAGGTTGGCACAAGTGTTAGACAAATATTCCTTTTGTAATATTGCTACAAATTTTGTGACTGAGAGTCACAAATCACTGTATCATGTAAAAATTGTACAAATCACAATAACAGGATTTCATAATGTTCGTAAGGATGTAAAATACACTGTGACCATGAGTCACAAAATTGTGACCATGAGCTATACGTTTAGAAGGAAAAAAAATTTGAGAGAAAGTAGGGAAGAAGAGGGAAATACTTACGTAAAAAGTAAAAAATGGCAGAAGAGCAATTTTGGAATGAGCAATTTTGAAATACGTCATAAAAATTGTGACCATCAGTCACAAAATTATGACTTCAAAGCGAAAAATAAGTTATAAATTGTGCCTAACAGTAACAAAAATGCACAATCTTCGTAACTATTTAAAACAAACTGTTCAAAAAAAAAAAATCAATCACAAATTGTGACTACCAGTAACAAAGCGAAAAATGGTAGAAGGGCAGTTTCGGAATGACTATTTTTTCTCTATCCAAAAGTAATTAAAAGAGTCATTATTTTGAACTACAAAAGTCATTTTGAAAAAGTGAACTAAAAAGTCAATTTGGCCCAAATTTGAACTACATAGGTCAATTTCTCTGCTTGTTTTGGAACCACTAACATTCTCTAAGATCCATAATGGATTGGTTACCGCATTTTGGCGAGAAAAAGGCATTGATAGGACCAATTTGGGTAATCTTGATTTTTTTTTATCAGGTTCATTAATAATTTTTTTTAGGATCAAAAATTGGGGCTTACATGAAACAAATGATCAAATGCCCTCTCAAAATTATCAGCCAATTCCAATGACATGACCCCACCCACCGTTGATTGACATGACCTCACACTTCCTCATAAAATTATATTTCTTCCTCTTCTTCTCTCATTTCTCTCTCCAGTTATATCTCTCTCCCCATTCTATTTTCTCTCAAAATTGAAACAAAATTCACACAAAAAAAGGAATTAAAAATCATCAAAAATCATCTTGGAACTGAAAAAACTGTTCACCGAAATTAGTTTTTAAGATCTTTAATCCATTATTCTCGTCTCAACGAACTAAAAAAGTCTCAAAATAGCCAAAACCCGTTATACCAAAACTTTGTATCGAGATCAAGAACTCCGACAAAGAAGAAGAAGGCAGTAGAAAAGACGAAGATCTCAGTGAATCGGCCAATTAGAAAGGAAAGAGGCCGATAGAAGATGAAAGAAATTTCCGATTTTTTTTTAGTGTTTATGCAAAAATCCTTATTTTTTCTGAGTTTGTATATGTCAATTTCTCTTTATGTCATGGAATGAGATTTTTTGGTGAAAATTTTGATAGATTTGTCTATGTCCATGTTATTTTCTCATTTGTTGTAGAAATTTTTTTGGGTAAAACCCTTTATGGGATTTCTTGATGTGAGGTCAAGTTCTTCTTAATCTTCTTTGGGTCAAGTGAAACTTGACCCTCACTTGTTTGATTTAACTTAATGTTTTGCTATTTTTCAGCGAAGATTATGGGATGCTTGTGATGAAGTATACTAAGTTCCTGATATCCGACAAGCTTGTTGCAAAGGTCACTATAGAGAGGATAGAATACTTTCGTCATAAGCTTGCATGTGAGTTGTATTATTATACATTGTAGAAAGAAGAGCCGAAACTGACTAAGAGGAGTGACCCAATTTTTGGGAAAAAGATAATGATTTATTTTGTATATATATTTAGACAATTTTTTCTGTTATTCATATCTAGTTTTTACTTTGTTTTGTTATATTGACATAATTATCGTCTTGTCTATAACTATTTATTTAGCACAGTTTTTAGTAAAGCTCAGTTTATTTAATAAATAATTTGTTAACTACCCAGGTCAACTATTACTTGACTCTAGGACAAGTAAAACTTGACCTAGGGTCAAGAATAATTTTATGGGCTTTGAAGTAATAGTCTGTTAGAGGTACCTTAGGTCAGATTATTTTTTACTGTAGGTCAAATTGTTTTACACTTCCCCTCAAGTTATTCTTAACTTCATGCCAAATTATTTTTGAAAAAACATATAAATCTAAGAATACATTACATATAACATTATGATCAAGTTTCATATCAAATTACACTTAAGTACTAACATCATGACTCCTGCTGAAAATGTTGCTGACTCCAAGTCAATCACTTATTTACCTTAAGTTAATTACTTTTTGACCTCGAGTCAAGAAGTCAATCACTTTTTGACCCAAAGTCGAGAAAAACTTGACTCCTAGCCAATAACTTCTTAATCCTAAATCAAGAAATAAGTTAAAAAAATTCATCACCTGTGGTCAGAAAGTTCTTGACCGGAAGTCAATAACTTCTTGATACTATGTCAGGAACTTCTTGACCCTAAGTCAAGAAATTCCTGGCTCAAAGTCAAGCACATCCTGACCACAGGTGAAAAATAGCTAAAATTTTAATGTTAGCACTGATTTGGTTGTTGAGATTTCTTTCAGACTGTAATTTCAGAATTTATCCTAACTGAGTCTGAATTAAATGAACTTCACACAAGAGATCTTATTGGTGAGAGTAGCATTTTTCATGTCTATAAAATAACTCAAAAACTATATCTTAAGACAGAATAATATCTTCCATGATACATAAATTGATATATTTAATGAATGAAGGAGAAATGACTTCAAAATGGTGAGATACTGGTCAAAATATTTTGAATACAAGTCAAGATTAAATTGACCTCAAAGGTTAGTATCATATTGATCAAAAGTCAAGAGGAATTTGACCTAAGGTCAAGTTAGTTTTGATCATATGTCAAGATTAGTTTGACCTACGATGTAACAACGAGATCTATAAGACCTTAAGAAGACGATGAATATACTAAAATATGGAATTTTTAGCTCATTATTGCCTAGATCAGTATTATGGTCATCCTTCAAATATCACTCACTCATTATCAACTATAAAAAATATTCTTGAAAAAAACTTATTTATTTACCTTCAAAATCTTAAAAAATCCTCATCTATCAATGGCAAACTTCTTTCTAGCTGAGGTTTTTAATAAGTAGTAAAAGGATTGTTAAGAAAAAGAGAAAGAAAGAGGTGGAAAGAGACAGAGAGAGAGAGAGAGAGAGAGAGAGAGAGAGAGAGAGAGAAGGAGAGAGAGAGAAACCATCAAGAAGAAGAAGAAGAAGAAGAGAGAGATAGAGAATACTCAAACTTTCATGTTTCTCATGAGATGGATATATTAATCAAGCAAGAGATAAAAAAGTGATTTCATGTTCTTCAAGAGATGGAAATTAAGCTCTGGTTTTAGAGAAAAAACTGAGAAGAAGAAGTGAGAGAAAACGAAATAGAAGGGAAATGAGGGAAAAATATGGCAAAATGAAATGACATCAATTTAATGCTTCCACCTACCAAGTCCTCACTTTTAGCCAAGGGCAAATTAGAAAACTCATTTTATTCTCTCTCTACTTAGTTCTAGGTTTTGGTCTTAAAAAAATTAGCATATTAACATAGTCCTAAAAAAGAATGAAGGACTCTAAATAGTCCTATCCACGTCATTTTTTCCATTTTGGCCAGGAGCATTGGTTTGTGTTTCTGGTTTAAAGCTCTCAAATGATTTATAAGTTAATGTCAAGGAAAATGGACAGCACTAGCACTATATTTGATAGGAGGGAGATGGGGTAGGAATGATGGAGAGTCTAGGAATGAGGAGGAATATGAAGGAGAGAGCTGAGAGTGACAAGCTTTAGGTTGTATGTTAAGAGGAATGGAGAGTAATATGGATAGAGAGTATTTATTTATAGAATTATCATATTATCAATTTCTTCATTCTTTAAATAATTTTTAAAAATATTATATTTGTCATTTTACCTTGGAGAAGAGTCGAATGAGGACTCAATATTGTGGGCAGAGGGAGAGCTTATCCTTCCATTTCTCCTTTTCCTCTCTCAATTCCTCATACCAAACAAGAGATTTTACCTCTCCCTACACTTCTCTCAATTATTCCAGAAATCCCTCTCACCGAACATCAAAGAGTGTTTTGCGCAAAATGACATATTTAATCTATTACAAGAAAAATGAGATTTCACGTTACTTTTTTGGTGAAGTCAAAAATATATGACATCGCCCACCAAGTGATGTATATATGGGCGCTGTAGAAAGTGATGGGATTCCACGACACGTAAAAAGTGACATGGTAGATATACGACGTCATCAAAAAAGTGATTGCGTAAGTGTCGTAGACTTACGACGTCGCTTTTTTTGGTGACGGTGTTTCTATCACATCACATTTTAAACAATGTAAAAATATTTTCTAGAAATTTTTTTAAAATTAAAATCCATTTAAATCTCCTAGATTTTATTAACATAAATGAAATTATAAATAATATAAAAAATACAACATCATAGTACAACACAAAGATTGACAAACATAACCTAAATTCTAAAAATAAAAACTCATATCTATAAAAGTACAATAAAGTTTATTTTAAGTAAAGTTACATTATAGATTAAAACTAGTAAGTTCTAACATTAATCTAAAATAACTTTAGAATCTATTTAGTGACAATCTAAAATATAATATCTAAAGACAAAAAAGTAATCTTGAGTATCAAGAAGCTCTACCACCTATTCTCCATGAAGTGCATTGATTTCTTCGTTTATATGGAAACTTTGTCCATTGAACTACATTTACAAAATTATTTACAAAATTAAGTTCTTTAGAATATGAAACTTTTTTTTAAATTCTCAAAACTAATTCTAATTTATACATAATTGGAACACCTTTGTAGTGAGAAAGATCTAATGCTAATTTATTCAATTATACCTATATTTGCATGCATAGAATAATATTCTACACTTATTGGTTGTGTGGAATATTATATTCAAATAAAGAAAAGTACATAAAAAGTTAAAATAAATAGTCTATAATCAACAAATATAACAATAGTCCTTTTACGTGTCTTAAGTCATTCATAAACTGGCCTATTTGGTCTATGTCTATTTGACACTTCGAATGCATTATACATTCAAAATTCCCTTTTGATTAAAATTAACATGGAAATGAAATAAAACATACAAATAGTAATATTGAGTTATGTAAAATATTAACAAGAACTAGCTAATCATAAAAAATTTACTCTTTCATCGTAAGGAAAGCGAGGTAATTTCCTTACAAAAATTCAAGTTCAAAAGATCTAAATACTAAATATATTATTCAACGCTTATAACTTTGATCAAATCTATTAATACTTTTTCCCGATGAAATTGGGGTGCTTTAAACCTTATAGCCATGCTAAGTCCATTGCTTATAACTTCGATCAAATCTATTAGAAATAAGTATTCTCTCATCTTATTAATACTAAACTTACTAAAATCTCTACATTTGATATAAGGATATATGATGACATTAACATTTTTGTGTTCTTCATATTAAACACCAAAAACTTCTTAGGTCTCTTCCTATACTCGATCGATAATCTATCCCATAGCCTATTTCTTATTCATTCTAAACACAATAGAAAAGAGGAAATGATTAACCTAAAGTAAGTTCCGTAAAAAGAAAAACTTAAACTAATACAGACAAATTAATTACTAAATCTAACTAAATTTAGAACTTGAAAAAAAAAACTAAGCATAATTCTCCCTCATTTCTATCTCCTATCCAATTTTTTGTATACAAAAAAAAAAAATAAAAATCAAAACAATATTAATATAAACAATCACATACAATTATTTTATCCTTGTATCACCAGAATATATTTTTTCAAAACTTAATCTCCTATATATCAAACTTTTCAAAACTTGTATACATATAATATCATTTTTTTCATGAAGAAAAATTTGAGAACATACCTCAAATAATTAATTGAAAGCTTCTATAAGAACGCCAAACTTGAAATAGTCATGATCAACTCTAAGCTTAAATGAAAATAAAATAACAATAAAAATATATCAAACTATAAAAGCAAACATCATTATATGAATAATAACAATAAATCTTGATTAAAATTATTGTTAAGAAAAAACATAAGAGAATGCATATATTAATTAATAAATAACAACTTTGAGAATATATGCCTCAAATAAATGAAAATTTTGTACAAATCACCAAGTTTGAACTAATTATCAATATCAAGTTTTAACTAAAATATAAAAACAATAACATATATCAAATTAAAAATTTAAATATTAGTATAGCAAAAAAGATTAAAAAACGGGACTGAAAATTATAGTAAAAAAATATGAAAAATACAAGTTTAAATAAATATCCAACAAATTCAACACTTTCAATTGTGAAAATTACAAATACATCAACAAACTCTACACAATCAAAGAAGATATTTTTCAAAATATCCAAAATCTACAAACTTAACGACAAATAATATTTTTTTTATTAAATAATCAGTAAAAAAAACTAAGTTTAATGCATGATAATCTAATTCTAGTAAAAAACTTAACTTAAAATGGTTAAAAATACCTCAAACGACTGGAAACAATGGATATCTACCAAGGAGAGCCGCCGCTATTACGTTTGGAAAGAGAGAAATGAGGACTTCTGAAGTAGGAAACCCTAATTTAAACACGTACGATGTCGTTTAAAGCGACGTCAGAGGTCTACGACGTCACTTTTTAAGCGATGTCTTATTTTCACTCTACAACGTCACTTTTTAAGTGGTGTTTTGGGTCCATTTTTTTTTTACATCGCACAGACATCAAAAAACGACAGTGAAATTTAGTGGCGTTTTTGCCCCTTTCTGTAACAATGATCCTAATTTTCACAACTAGTCATTTTATTATGACAAGTAAATGAGGTTATTCATACTAACGTAACAAATGATTGATAGTAATAGTAAAGATGAATGACAAAGAATAAAAAGATTTATGGCCATAATAAAATGAATAGTCCTCAAAAATCCTGCAAAAAGTGGTCCTAAAATTATTATTCGAGGCCAATACACTATTAGTCTCGTCCAAATCACTAATGTCAACCCATGCACAAGCCATATATCTCTTTCCATGGTTCTACATATCAACCATTTTATTTTCTTAATGACCTCCAAATAGTCCATAAAAGTTAATTTGATAGATGTAGGCATCTGAATCTTGACTTCTGTAATTTCAGGTACTTACCCTCCCAGCGCTCCTCACTAGCTCCAGATTTTCTGGTAGAATTAGATGAACCCAAATGATTCTACCACAAATTTGGTAAGGTGTCAATGACCCAAATTAAAAACTGTCCCCAGAGCCACAATTGTTGAGAGGCGCCCTAAAAAACTAGTACTCCCTTTTTACCCAGCCTAAAGAAATTAATAAATAATACAAATATAGGAAGCAAAAACCAAATGATAAAATATGCAAAAAAATATCAGTATTAATAGACTACATTAATCAAGTAGTCATGGCCACTTTCCATAGACCAAAAATTCCTAGTTAAATGAACGTGGTTCAATCTAAAACCAATTCAAAAAGGTGAGTTTCAAATATCGACTATTCAAAGGGAAAAGAACCCACTTTCCTAGAAATGAGAGCAACCCAAATTCTATCTACCACTTCACACATACGAATCTTTCATAGATATTCATCCCCACCCACACCCCCCGAAAAGTGAGCGTGTTAAATTAACTAATTAAAGAACTAATTTTAACGAAAACAGAAGCATTTAGTTATCATATTCTAAAACCGCTATTAAGACA
>JXTC01001277.1:0-11276 GCA_002914845.1 Trema orientale | reverse complement strand
AAACCGCCCAATCCGTGCGGTTTTTTTTTTTTAAATGGCCGGTTACGGATTAGAAAATATAAAAACCGATTTGGTCGGTTTGGTTTTCGATTTTAGAAAAATTCGGTCGGATTCAAACCGAACCGGCCAATAAGTTTGTATATGTATTTTTTTTTAAATGTATATTAATAGTTAAAAATTTAAGCTTATTCATTCTAATTGAGTAATGATTTCTCTTAGCTTATTTAGGACTATGTTACTTAAGATTCTTATGATATTTTAGACTTTAAGTCTTGTTGTTGTAATATGTTTAAGATTAAAGACTTTAAGTTTACTATTCAATTTTGATTAAGTTGTAAGTTGTAGCTAAAATTTAAGTTTACTATGACTTTCGATTTGGTTATAACTTTTAACTATGTTATGGTTTCGTTTTATATTTGGACTTTATATTTTAAATGAAATATAATTTTGATATGAGCTTAGTTGATATTATATTAATTCAAATTTTGTAAGTTTTCAAACCGCGGAAACCGCCCAAACCGGCCAAAAAAAATGTAGGTGCGGTTTGGCCGGTTTGAATCCACAAACTCAAACCGCACGGATTGGTAAATCGGCCAAACCGCACATTCGGATTGATTTCTGGATTGACGATTTAGACCGTCCAAACCGGCCATGAACACCCCTAATATTAAGTGTGCTAATAAACATCATTTCAAAAAGAACGGTCTCACAAATGGTTTGACATTTGGGTTCTTATAGAAATCGGGCCCATTGACTGAAAAATTGAAAAATCGCGGATCAGTCGAAATTTTTGAGAATTCTCAGATTTATTGAAAAACGTATTGGTTTTTTTTTTGGTAATATTTAGAAAAATATTATTTTCTAAAATTAATACCTTTTAAAAAGTATTTGATATATTACCTCAATTATCTCATCAATAAATGAAAAATGATATTTTTATAAACAGTGATAATTTTTTAAATAGTTCCGAAAACTTCAAGAGAAATAAATTGAGAAATTTAAGCCTAATACCTGTTTTTTAAAACTTATTTCATAAATACCTATTTTTAATTTTTCTTTCAAAAATACCTATTTTTGTGGTCTTTATTTCATATGCAAAATATGAGTAGTCAACATTTATAATGTAAATTTTATCTATGAATTACACATTTCATATGTAAAATATGAACGGTATACATTTTAAAATGTGTGTCAATTTTTAGTGTAATTTTTATTTATAAAATGTAGACCTGTATACATTTAATGCATGAAATATATAATGTGATATATATTTCATGTGTAAGACAGTGATGGTTTATATTTCTCCAAAAAAAGTATATAAAAAAAACGGATAATTTATGGAAATATGAATTTAAAAACGGGTATTTATGAACTTTTCTTGAGAAATTTAGGTAGATGTCTATTTTTTAAAATTTTGTCAAGCAGCTGATAACTTGTTAAGTTTTATGGCAAAATGTCCATTTTTTTAAAATAACAGATTGAGGTCTTTTCTGCTTTTCTATTTTTGCCCTTTTTTAATAGCTTAGTTTTTTTTTTTTTGGAAGTTTTAAATCCATCATCATTTAAACTATATACATTCAATATCTTTGTGCATCACAAAGTAAATTTTAAATAATTATCTTTTTTACTTTGTACATTTCTTATATTCGAGAAATACCTAATTTTGTATGTTCACTCTTTTTATTTTTAATGTCTAATTTTCAAAATAAAAAGAATCAAAAATTAAAAAAAATATTAATGACTTACATTCTTTTAGAGAGCTAATAATTAAAGAAATAAAGGAGAAGAATTCCATTTGGAGATACACTTTTTTTTAAATCAAAGATGAGATTTGTTAAACCAAAGGAAGCAAACTACAAAAATTTTGTAAATATCGTAAACACACCATGCCACAAAGCACAAACTACTGTAAATTTTTTTTTTTCCTTCCCTTCTACCATCTTTCATGGGGAACTAAACAACTATGATATAATAATAGACAAAGAGATTATAGATTCTTATCAAAATATATATGTAACAGGATTTTTGTTTTTATTTTTTGTTTCAACGATGAGTGTGTGTGGGTCTTTTTTAATATTCTTTAATTATATGTGTTTATATTCTTATCAAAACAAAAATAAGAGGATTGCTTCATTTTTTTTCCTTCCTTGATGTGTTTCTTTCTTCTTCATTTCCTGTTTTGTTTTGGAAAAGGGATCCAATAGGTTTTTTTTTTTTTTTTTTTTTTACCTTTTGGTAGGTTTTTTTTGTTGAGCCGTTGGATCATCATATAATAGTGATCCAACGGCTATAATGAGACGCATGAACAGACGTGTATCATTAATGCTATTTCTCTCTCTTACTTTTTATAATAAAAAAATATGCATCCTAAATTTTCATTGGCCAAAACGATATCTACCCATAGGTAAAAAAAAATACCTACTGGATTGGTGCCCATATATATTGTATTATAAAAATTTATGTTTATATTTAGGGATAATGACATAAAGATACCCTGACTTTTAACTTTTCTACTTAAAATATCTCGACCTTTGAATTTCTGCAAAGTAATATCTTTACTTTTAAATTTTCACAAAATAATATCCTAACTTTTTCATTTTTTCAAAATTATACCTCTACTTTTGAAATCTATAAATTAGTACCCTAACAATTAAATTCTTGCTAATTATACCCTAACATTTGAAATTCCTATAAATTTGTACCTTGATACTCAATTAGTTGATTTTAATAATAAAAAGATGGTAGTGACCCTCGTTAACTTAATAAAAACTTATTAAATAATAATAAAATTGCTGAAAAATATTTATAATGAGATTATTAACTTTTCATTAAAAAAAGAAAAATAAAAAACTAGAATGAGAGGTAAAAATAGTTAATTATAAAAAAAAAAAGAAACATGAGAGGTAAAAAAAATTTAAGTTTTTTTCGTCATCACAAAAGTATAGTTACAAAATAATTTTTGAAAATATATTATGTATAAATGTTTAATACATTAATGAGATGTGAATGCATTTTTATTTGCTCATAGTAAAAAATCTGTAAAAGAACAAAAAATTGAGGGTATTAATTTGAAGAATTCAAAAATGAGGATAATTATTTACAAAAATCGTAAATATGAAGGTATTAATTTGCAGAATTTCTTAATTTGTAGAAGTTCAAAAGTCAAAATTCTTTTTTGCAAAAAGTTAAATGTGAGGGTATTTTTATATATTTAGCCCTTATACATACTATGTTATCTATTTAAACTCTTCTTTTTCGAACCTTATTCTTCATCTTGCTTCACTGTTAAATTTTTTTTTGGTAATTTTGAAGAATAAAAAAATAATTTCTTTCTAGAATTAAAGTAATTTTATTGTTTTTTTTGGTGTATTGAAGGAAGTTCTAAATGTATCACTATATATATTCAAAAATATAAATGATATAATACTGTATTTAACTATTACCTTGTCTATTTTAGTAATTATAATTCTAGATAAACTTGTAATTTAAATTATAAATCTACTTTGTCCAAATAGTGATAGTTTTAGCAGTTTCTTTTTTTTTTTTCCTTTCTTGATCGTGCCCTCTCTCTCTCTCTATTGTTTCATTGGAGCTTTCTCCCTTTTACCTCCATTGATATTTGATTTCTCCTTCGTTCATGTTTGTTTGGAGCTTTAACTCTTTACACAATCTCTCTCCTTCGCACTCTCCCTCTCAATTCTTTCTCCTTCGTACTTTCCCTCTCAATTGTTTTATTCTTGTGGTGTTATCTTTTTTGTTGTGGCTTCGTTATCTCTAGTGACGTCTATTTCGGTGGTGTTGTATATAGTAATTGAATTGTTGAGGTACAAATTTTCTTGAATTATAAATATTTCTATGTCAGTGTAAATGTTAAAATTTACAATTAAATTTATAGAGGGTCATTGACTATTTGTAATCATGCGTTCAAAAACATTGGTTAATTTTCTGAGTTGTGCTCGTAAAAGCTACCTACATACCTTTTGCAGGGATCAAACCCATGTGTAGTTCTAGTTTCCCTGCAAAAAGTAAAACATGTGGATAGTGAATATGAGAAAAAATTGAATAGAAAATGTATGTAGAAAAAGATGGGTAGAATATCTCGTATTTATAGGCAAATTAGAGATTTTTAATAAATTGAAAACTCTAATAATAATAAAATTTATTTTCGGGTAAACCAACTATTATAGGATACTTACTTGATTTGAATTTTGGGTATTAATTTAGATACTTATATGATCTTACGTGATAAGTGCTTTTTGTTAACTCCATTTTTATGGAGTTATGTAGTGCTATTATGCCTTAAGTTTTGGTATGTTCTTGTTTAAATTAAGTTGTTTCAATTATTTTTCTTGCTATTTTGATGTTGTGTTTGTTTGTATTGATAATTTGATATGAGAATAAAATAAGGGTGGTTGACGCAAAAAGAGGTGAATTTATGCCCCTAAAATGGGTTAACTAAACCATTTGGATTGAAGTTAATCCGATACGAACGTAACGCAATGAAAATAAGGCAAATATGAGCTAAGACGAAGAAATGGTGCATCTAGGAAGTCACGACACTAGTCCAGCAGTAAAGTAGCACCGCAACACCATCCAGTGGCACCGCAAGGCTAATTCTTGGGAAGTTTTGACGTCGCAGTGCCACTTTCTACATCCTAGGTCAAAATAAACGACCAAGATCAACTTTTTGATGATCTAAGGGTCCAAATTCGGCCTGTCTTAAGTTTACAAGAGCCACCTCTTTAAAACCTTATCTTTGGTGTGTAAGAGGCATGTTGGGATATAGAGAGAGAGAAGGAGGCAACCATAGAGGGAGAGGAAGAAGAAGATGAAGACATACTCCAACTAAGTCCATCTCTTGATTTACTCCACAACATCAACATCTTAGTTTATTCTTAGCTTTTTCTCTTTATTTTCTTGTGAGTTTTTCTTTGTGTTTTTTCATATTTAGAGAGTAGTATAGTTGAGAGCAAATCCTAGAGAAAGGATTCAAGAAAACAAGAACCAAGTTTGGAAGAGGAGATTGACTATATACAACAAAGTTATCCACACTCTAATATTTATAATTCGAGTTGGGAGGCATATCCTAACTACCTTTGGTGCAACAATCAAAGCTCATCACCGTACTTCTACGATGAGCCTATGTGTCCATCAAATTGGAGGAGGTACTTGAGCATTACACAAGAAGAATAGATACTACCTCCACAAGTAAGAGGAAAAGTCATTCTTAGAAGACATGATGATGTAACAAATGCAAAGAATGGATGCTTTCCTCTAAGAGTAAGAGACCTCAATATGAAATCTTGAATATCAAATAGATCATCTTGCTACAATGATAAACTATCCCAAATGTACCTTTGATAGAAATATCGATTCAATTTCGAAGAAGTAATTCTACACCGCTACAACTTGTAGTGGATTCTATGATGATGAGTTAAGTCTAGAGTTTCAAGAAGAAGAAGGAGATGAGGGAAATGCCACCATATAAAGTGATGTGGATCAATATATGAATATCAACAGGACATCTTATAAAGACTTCAAGGCCACTATTAATGATAAAGCTTTGAATTAAAGACCTTGAAAAAGAATATTATTGTCCACAACTGCTAAATCAATAATATCCAACAAGTAGACTATTGGTAACTCATTCTCACCATTGTTTCTCTCCCAATCATGGATATGAGATGATGCATTCTCAAGATACGAGTCTAAAAGACCACATCTATGTGTTAGGATAGTCAATTGATGATATTAAGGGTAAACCTCAATTGGTCTTAACATGTGGATGAGCCACAAGCAAAAAGTCAATCCGAAAACTTTAATTCAAGCGCTTCATGGGAGGCAACCCAAGTAATTCTTTTTAATTTTGTGTGTTGAGCAATCCAAAGAGTTGGTGCTACTTCAAGGAGATTAACCTTTGAGGCTATGTGCCAACGAGAGGAGTATCCCTAAAATCATTCTTTTGTTCTTTAATTTTTCAATATTTTGCATACTAAGTTTGATGGAGGGAATAAACCTTGTTGAATTGTGATTTTTGTTAGTTTTTTTTATTATTGTGTGTTTATTTTCCTAGTTGTGTGATTATGTATTTGAATAATCAGAGGTATATTGTACTTTTTTTGCTAATTTTCTAGTTCTAATGATAATAACCTTGGGTGAATTTGTGTATAACTTGTTGAAAAGTGTAGATATTGGCTTAGTCTTATAGATAATTCTTGTGTTAGTTCCATTTTGATTGTAAAAGTCTATATTGAGAACAATGCCTTGATCTCTGATTTGTGAGTAAATCTAGAGAATATTTATGTAAATGTGACATTTTTATAATCTTACAAGAGCTAGAATTTATTTGATAATCTATTCAAGCGAAATCTTAGATAACATTTTACCAAGGAAATGATTTAGGCAATCTTTGGACTGTTTGATTTTTTCAAGCTAACCATGATACATTTTATCGCTAGTACACCTATTTTGAGCCTTGTAAAATCTTTTCGTTGTCAACCACACATTAGCCTAGCCTAAAATAATATATTCGACCTTTACCTCTTGAGTATATTGATTATTTTTATTGAGTTATTTTGAGCTATGCTATATTATGGGAGGATAGGTGGAGTGAAATTGTAAAAAGAGAGAGAGAGAGAGAGAGTATTATGGATTGAAGGTCAAGTATTATGCATTAGAAGGCAAGTATTTTGATTCAAAGAACAAGTATTTGAGTTGTAACATGAGAAATTAATGTCATTTCATGCTAATTTACTCTATTATTTTCATCTTCTCGTAGAAATAGTAAATTAATTAAGCTTATTCTCATTAGCAATAAGTCCAGTTCTGAATAAAGCAGTATATATATGTTAATCCAGTATAAATAATTAGTGAGAGAAAATTAAGTAATATGTCAAAAATGAGTGAAATTAGTGAGAAATTTATTTAATTTAATATCATCACATATAATACGAAATTGAGAGAGTTATTAATTAGTTTAAATATTCAACACCGTGACATGTTAAAATTAGGAACAAATTGGATGAATTTTGTAAAAGTAAGAAAAATCACATTAATGTATTGTTATTAATCTTAATCGCACTAAGTAGATGAGTATAATGTAAAATGATGAGATGGACTACCAATTACCTCTTATCTGAATGGCCTTATTTAGAAAGACGAATGGGCCTCCCTTATTTCTAATTTACTTCTAAGACATGTCCTTAACAATTACATTGTGCATTATATATTCAAAATTAGATACAAAATCTAAGAATTTAGCAAAAATATAGTAAAATCTCAATTTAATCTTGAATGAATAATAATTATATCACATGGTAGATGGATATAATACCTAATGTAACACTATTACGTGTTGTTTCATGTTGAAATTAAATTTAAATTGAATCACTTTAAACTAATTAGTTTAGTAAATTTGAGTATAATGTGACAAGTGAAATGACTATTGTACTTTATATATCACTATTAACATATTGTCCCATGGTTAAATTAGGTTTAAATTGAATGAAAATTTACATTTATTAGTGACAAATTTGGTTCATTTATATATTTCAGTATATTGTGACAGATGAATAATGATTATATCATAATGTATATGATTACATAGTTTAGCACTATTATTATTTTTTAAATTATAGCATTATTACATATTGTTTCGTAATCAAATTAGATTTAGATTTAGTGTCGTTCAACTAATTAGTGATAAATATAATTAATTTAGTCTCTCTAAATATCATGTGATAAAGTAATTGATTATAGTAATTTGCACAATACTAATTATATATTGTTTTATTGTCAAATTATAAGCCATAATTAATTATAATACTTTGTGTAATGCCAATTATATATATTGTATTAATTAGTGAAAATTTCAAGCAATTTAATATCTTAGATTATAATGTGCCAAAGTAACTGAGTAAAGTACTAAGTATTATACTATTACAAGCTATCTCATGTTTAAATTAATATAAGTGGATGAGTTTTACTAAATTAAGTAGAAATTTACAGTAATCAATTATTACCATCATAATCTCAATGAGTAGGTGATTATAATATGTATTATAACACAATTACATAGTGACACACGATCAACTTTGATACTAAATGAATGACTTTGTACTAAATAGTGAAAATTTTTATTAATTTAATATTATTGAGTATAATATGACAAAGTAAGTCACTGTGGTACTTGATACAACACTGTTGCATCTTATCCCACTCTAAAATTATTTGAAAAATAGATGAGTTTTTTAAATTATGTGAAAATTCAAATTAATCTAATATCATTAATCAATGATCATAATATGACAAAGTATATGAGTATAGTACTTCTAATAATACTGATACATACAATCAAATTAGATATAAAATGATTGATTGTGCACTAGTTAGCTATATATTTCATAGATTTATTATCTTTGAGTATATTGTGACTAAGTAAATATCTATATGTAATAGTATAACATTATTATATGTATAATCCCCATTTCATATTGATACTTCTTTTATGCTTCAAGAACCAAAGATTATGAATAGTCACACAAAGTTTAGAAGAAATCTTTCTAAAGCATAGAAGCTCAAAATTGAGTTGTATATCCCAAATATATATTGTCTTTGTTAGTTTGGAGAATAGAGCTTTGTAGTTCTCCACTGCTTCGTCAAGTTCAAGAAGAATAAAAACTTTGCAAGTTTCAGGGTTCGTCATCAACATCACGGAATTTGAGTTTTTTCATAGTTTTATTCTTCTTGGTCAATCGAATGGTTCTTTCTAGCTAGTTTTATTTCGTTGTTCGACTAATTCATTGATATCATTGATGGTATTTTTAACAGCATGTCTCCTATTTTTGCTTTCAATTTTAGGTTGTTTTGATTTCTAAAATTAGTGCTTTTTTTCATTTTCTAATTCGCACCTAATGTAAAAAAAATATACATATATGTTTAATTTTTTTTAAAAAATATGTAATCATAGGATTCAAATTAAGTCTGAGTTCATGAATATTTTCTTTTTTAAAATTTTTATAATCATAGGATTCAAATTAGGTGTGAATTCATGAATATTATTAATTTGAGTTTGGGCTGATGATTGTCTAAAGCTTTTCAATTTGGGGGTGACAAGGACAAAAGAAAAATGATAATTCTAAAAAAGGTAAACGAAAAAGGCAAATTTTTATTAAAATATTCAAAAGTAAGTACTGAAAAAGAAAAAGAAAAAAACAAATTTTTATTAAAATATTCAAAAGTAAGTACAGAAAAAGCAAAAAGGAAAATCAAATTTTTATTAAGATATTCAAAAGCAAGTACAAAAAAAGCAAAGAAAAAAAACAAATTTTTATTAAAATATTCAAAAGCAAGTATAGAAAAGGTAAAAAGAAAAGACAAATTTTTATGGGCTGCATAGGTATCTGCCCTATTTTTAGCCCAAAAATTGCTATATGTCTATAGCCCAAATTATATAGCTAAATGTCCAAAGACAGACCCGTTGAATACTTATCTTCTAAAAGTACCCCTTAAACACTCTCAGTCGCCAAAACCAGGCCAAAACTTCTAAGACAATTTCCATCGCAAATCAAATCGTCGATTCCCTCATCTTCTATCTCATCAGAACCTAAATATTTTTCACGTTTTTGGTTTTCCCTCATTTTCTTAGTCATGTTCTCTATTTTCCGTCATAAAATTGAATCCAGGAAAATCTTTCACCCAAAAAATCTATCAGAAAATCTTCTGTATCAATAAAAATGAAAAGATTATATACATAAAAAAATCAAAACTAGTCCACAAAATCGAAATACATTTTGAAATATGTACAAATCCCCATATATTTCAATATTTTGTCTCTGATTCATGCAACTGTTCAAAGATTGAAAGTTATNGTTTGAATTTTCTAGTGTTATATACGAACCACTAGCATTTTTATTGATCTTTTTGTGAGAAAAATATGGCTGTTCATATTAAGCTTCATAATTTGATGCACTGCATACCAACTGTTTGTGTAAATGCTTGATTGAAAATTTTATTTCAATGGCGCTAAAATAGTAAAGAATTTAATCTTTTAAGTACATAACTTATATTAGTCAGTTAATTTTTGCTTGATATATGCAAGATTGTAAGCCAATTTCTACCCCACTTCCTGTTAACTTCAAGTTATCTTCCGAGATGTGTCTTAGCAATGAAGCAGAGAAGATGGAGATGTCTCGAGTACCATATGCATCAGCGGTGGGAAGCCTAATGTTCGCTATGATATGTACAAGACCAGACATTGCACAAGCAGTAGGAGCGGTTAGTCGGTATATAGCGAATCCTGGTGGAGAGCATTGAATGCTGTGAAGAGGATTCTGAGGTACATCAAAGGAACCTCAGATGCTGCATTATGTTACGGAGGATCAGAATTTATTGTTAGAGGATATATTGATTCAGATTTTACAGGTGATCTTGACAAACGAAAATCTACTACAGGCTATGTGTTTACTCTTACAGAAGAAGCTGTAAGCTGGGTTTTGAAACTGCAAACTGTTGTAGCTTTATCTACAACAGAAGCAGAATACATGGCGGCTACACAAGCTTACAAAGAGGCTATTTGGGTTCAAAGATTATTGGAGGAGCTCGGGCACAAACAAGAGAAGACTCCTCTGTTTTGTGACAGTCAGAGTGTCTTGCACATTGCAAGGAATCCAGCCTTTCATTCCAGGACAAAGCACATTGGCGTTCAATATCACTTTGTTCGAGAAGTAGTAGAAGATGAAAGTGTGGACATGAAGAAGATTCACACGAAGAAGAACCTAGCAGATGCTTTAACCAAACCAATCAACACTGACAAATTCCAATGGTGTAGATCCTCATATGGCCTAGCAGAAACATAAGCAGCATGAAGAATTGACAAGGAAAGAAAAGAGAGATTTTTTAAATGTGAAGACATTATTAGAATCAAGTCTTCAAGTGGGAGAATGTTGAACAAATCAACAATTGTAGCTCACCAACTAGCCGTAATAGGAATAATGAAAAGGACAGCCGCAATAAGAACAATGAAAATGGTAGCAGCAATAGCAATAGTAAAAAGGGTAGCCGCAATAGCAATAGTAAAAAGAGCAGCCGTAATAGCAATAATAAAAGGTGGTGTTCACACAACTTTTCAAGTTTTATAAATACAGAGTGCTTCATCACTTATTTTGCATCCCATTCAAAATCCTCTTCCTTTCTAAGAGAGAATTCAAGCATATGAATTCCTCTTAGTGTCCCACTTGTTTTCTCCTAAATTGTTTAGAGAGAGTGTTTTCTCCTAT
>JXTC01001275.1:0-11335 GCA_002914845.1 Trema orientale | reverse complement strand
AAACTCAAAAGAATAATATAAAATACATCAATAAATATTGTAATCAATTTATTTTTGAATTTTTTAAATCAGTTAAAAAGGGGAATTTCAGTCTTGTATTGTTTAATTTATTTAAAAAATTCGACAGGTTATTTGCAGATTTTTTGAAATATTAGGGTCATAAATTTATAAAGATCCAACATCAGTTAGTTTTTACGGAATATGCAAACTTGAGGGTATTAACAAACTGATGGTAGGATTGGATAGGAAGGTCACCTTGCTTTTTGATTTGATAAAAGATGTTTTAGTTTATTGAATTGCTTTACCGGTACAAATGAATATAGAGAATTCCCTCAAAATATATATATGTGTGTGTATATATATAAATTATTTCTACAGGAAAATAATCATGAAAGTTCCATGAAGTTTGTCAATTTTTTAATGAAAATCCTTTTGTTCTGGAAAATTAACCTTTACAACTATTGTTTAAATTAAATGCAAATTTTAAGAGGTGTCACAAAATTATCTTCTGTTTCGTGAGGGGATTTTTGATTCGATTATGATTATAATATCTCCATTCAACGTGTTTATTTGAAGGATAACAGAAAATTATAACAGCTGATTAGATCGGAGTAGAAGATGGTCATTGGAACTAAGTTGGTGGCAGGGGTAGGAGTTTAGCCATATATGCATGAAGGTAGGCTTAATTTGGCCTATATCCTCATTTTGAAAATACTTTAAAAAATATGCAAATAGACAAAACTACCCCGAAAAGAACCTAAGGAAAACTATTCTCGAAATTCAATTTCTTCACTTCCCACTCTCACAGTTGTCGAGTCTCTGTTTCTCCCTCTCAAGTCGTCTCAATCTCAGTCTGTTTCTCCTCTTAAATTTATCGGTCCCTGTTCAAATCATGGTGAAGATCTCTTAAAATCTTCATCATTCTCATCTCTCACTCAAAAAATCGAAGCTGAACCCCAAAAGCCCATAAGGTAATCAAGCCATAAACCCCATAAGGTAATCAAGCCGAAGCACCCCTAGAAGCCTAAACGGTTTGCTATGTCGCTATCGTCATTACCATCGCCGTTTAAAAGCCAGAAAAATGATTCCTCAAAAAGGGTAAGAAATTAGGGATTTTAGGGTTTTATTTTTACAAAAAAATTAGGAATTTCAAATAATTTAGTTGATTATAGCAATCAAAAAACAATCGAAAAAACATCGAATATAAATCGAACACTATAACTCAAAGAATCAAAATAGCATCGAAATGACAACGAAATTGAAGATTTTAATAATAGAAAATTTTATTACTTAAATTAAGCATCGAAATTTCATCGGAATGTCCACAAAATTAAATTGAAATATTATCGAATGTTAGGATTTTAATAGAAATTTTTATTACTTAAAACAAGCATCGAAAGTGCATCGAAAACTCAACGAAGAAAATCGAATAATATCGAATTATCATCGAACGGGCCTCGAAATCAAAATCTCAAAATTTTATAATTTTTCATCTTTAATCATTCGATAATTAAACAAATAGCCTCAAACATAAACAAAACTTAATCGAAATTTGAAATACATCAATATGCTGCAAAATGAATGAAATACAATAAATATTAAGTAAATACAGAAAATGACATCAAAATATAAATTTACATAATAGATCATATTATCTCATCTGTAAGCCACTTCCAATGGGTCTGGAGATCCAAGAAGAATGCAATAGTAGCTGTACCAGAAGGAAGCTGGATTAGTTTCAGATTGTCAATAGATCCAGCAAGCCATTTCCTGAATGTTTCCTGTTGTTACTTGTTAATTTTTCAGAAAGGGTCTGGTTTGCATAGATCGTTGACCTTGAACTTCTTATTAGAGGGATCAGTGTAGTCAATGAGTCCCTTGATCTTGTGGGCTACCCACTTTTTCTTGCAAAACTGAACTCCAGCAACCTCACTTAGTTGTGCCTTATTCACGCCAAGAGTTTGCTACTGTTCAGGGGTTTTCTGTTTACTGAGAGTCCACACCACTACATCATCACTGGGTTTACACCCTCGAGGAAGCACATCTGACTCGTTGGCCTCTAAATCATAACTGCGTTGCTGCCATTGTGCTTTTATTTCCTCTATCACCTTCAACAGCCTATCCAGTTTATCATTCACTGCCACCTGGTTTGCTTTTAGCTCGACTTGGTTCGCCTTCAATTCAACAATGTCAGCCTTCAGCTCAATATGAAAAGTATGTGAACGAGGCAAATCGTTTGATGGCTACTCATTTGGTTCATCTGTGGAAGCGTCAAATATGCCAGCCTCCTCTGAAGTTCGCTTTGCTTTGGCTACCTTCTTCTTATTTTCGTCCTCCTCCTCACCTTCAATTCCTCTGCCTCAACTCTAGTATTGCTGAGGCTATAGTATGGATCGTGATATATCTCGGCATATAATTCTTTCTTAACCTCTCATGGATTCAATATTGCCTTTATTACAAGCTCCAAAATAGTTCAAAAATAACATCAAACAACTAAGATAAATAAAAAAATATTTATAAATAATAGGAAGTATATTATGTACTTACTTTCTTAATCTTCAATACATCTTCACAATCCTTTTGTGATGGCATTTTGTTGCTTGTCCATGATAGCATCCTTGGAAATTTCATGCCAAGGTTATCGACAAATGCACTGGTCAGTTTGGGGATAGCCTCATAAGCCCCATATTGTAAAACAATACTAAACCCATACATAATATATTGAGCTACCTTGGCATTCTTATTCTTTTTAATCTTATTAAGGTAATTTTTTATTTGGTGGTTCATGTCTTTATTCAAACTAATAAAGATCTTCTCATAAGATCGCATTTCCCATGGATAATTGAAGAAATCCCCCTAATTTTTCATAAAAGACAGCATATCCATTTGAATCTTGGTGCTTGACTCCTATGCCATCAAGAACCCATTAACCAAGTAGCATAAACCCAACTTCCACACGTCCTCACAATTTAAAAATGCAACTTCTGATTCATCGGATCTCATAATGGCTTCATTATTCAGGTATGTCTCTCTGAGCCTCGTGCTACTGGACATAGATTTGATCTTCACAACATACGGATCTTTCCTAAAATTTAAGTTTGTTATCAAGGCAAACTCACCAAGCTCAAATCTCAAATTATTATCCCCAATAAAAAATTACAGCTCCGTGAGATTTGTGAATTTCACTATCTTTAACAATATGTGGTGTAGAAGTACTCCAAATGCTTGCATTGGAGGAGCGACAAAAAATTGCTTAAATGGACATTCGTTTGCCCTTTCCATCAAGCCATATCTCTCAAATTTTTGCTTGATTTTCGATATAACTTTTGTTCCTTTTACGGTGACCCTTCCAGGAAAGTGATGCTCAATAGGTAGAAGGAGCTTTAACTTTGAATTCTCCATTAAAGGAAAAAATAAATTTAGACAAATTTTTCAAAATATATATATATCATCAAATATCATCGAAAAATCGTTGAAATTGAATCAAACAAAATTAGAAAACCGTTGAAATTTCGAATACATGATTTTCTGACGCCATTTCGATGGTCGTCGAGTAAAATTACAGAATTCCTTAAAAATGGTGAAGTCGTCGAAAATGACCATCGAAATGCATCAAAAAACAGAGCACGACAAATTACAATCGAAAACACATCGAAAAATAATCCAAATATTTACTTCCCTTTTACTAATCTAACCATCCATCAAACTACAATCGAAAAATTTACTTCCCTTTCCTAATCTTGATACGAGAACAACTTTGGTTTTTTTCAAAGATGGTTTAGAAAGAATGTTGCCAACACGGTCTTCATCGCATATATGAGTGGTCAGTGGAACGCTTTCAAAAAAAAGCAGGAATAAATCAAAATTTAAGTGGGATAACCAGCTTACCGACTATGCCAAAGGAGATCTAAAAAACTTTTAATATGCTTTGGTGGAGGTTGACCAAGTTTATTGTCCCTTCAACATCGATTCAAACTATTGGGTCTTTATAGAGGTAGATCTTCATGCGCCTATGATCATTGTATATGACTCCGATCAGCCATTGTATGACGCTAAATCAAGACGGTGAAGATGCTTCCATATTTTCTGCTGGCTATCAATGAAATCGTTGGTCGAACTGATCTTGATTTGGCCACTCTGACCAAACCTCGTGATTTTAATTTGAGAAGGTTGCCTTCCGAAAATGTGCTACAAACAAAGAATAGATATTTGAATACGGTCCTCTTTTTTAAGAAGCAAATATTTAATTTCTTTGTTTCACAGTAACTAGACTAATTTGCCTTTGTAGTGGAGATTGCGGCATTTTTGTCATCAAGCACTTAGAATGTATCTTGGTCGATATTCCACTGAATTTTGTTGTTGATGATTTCATTCAATTTTTAATAGAGAAATTATCTGCTGATTTATTTTACCATAATTTAGAGCCGTAGACATTATGTATACTAATATTAAAAATGTATAAGAATTATTATTTTTGTTAAAAAATAGGTTACAATTTGATTGGAAAAAGAATGAGATTAATTTCAGATTTGACCTTACTCGAATTTCGATTCCATTCATCTCAATTTTGACATTTTTCGACGGATTTCAATGCTAATTCGATGTATTTCGATAGAAGAAGCAAATCTAGTCAATACATCTACAATAGGCGAATTCTCGACGTTGTTATATGCAAATTCGATTTATATTCGATTCTATTTCGACTCGTTTTCGATTATATTTGATGATTGTTTAAGAACTTGTTAAGACACATCCTTTTATTGAAATTTGGACTTTTTTTATTACTTTCGATCTATTTCGATTGTTTTCGATTATCAAATTTCGGTTATAATGATTTCGATGGTTTAAAAATGTGGATTCTGATTTTTTACTCGATGTTTATCGAGTATGCGATGCTTTTCGATTTTGTTTCGACTGTTTTTTTTACTCTGATTCGATGAAGTTTCGACTATTACAAATTTTTCATAATATTATATCATTTTAATAAAGTAAATATCATGACCAGAATTATTCCAACTAAAATATTAAAATATAATGCATATGAAATTAAAAATATTAAAATTATTTATTACGACGCCAAAGTTAAAATCGTAAAATGAAAATGATAAATTTATCATTACAAAATACTAAAGATGCCTCATTTCTTGTTGTTGCATGTGTTGATGCTTGTGTTGAAGATATAAGCATCATATACCTACAAGTTAGCCTATTGTGGCCTTTTCCTCCCCAACGGCTATGATGGTATTGCATTTTGCTCCTTCCCTTATGACTTTCTACATTTTGTTTTCAACCGACTATCCTTCGGTTTATAAGGAGGTGGTTCCACCATACGTTTGGGAATATTATCTAATATATCTCATTCTTCTTCATTTTCTACTAGATATGTAGTCTCTGTATATGAGTGCAGCTATGCGTCAATTGTATAATATCAGGAATATAAGGTGTAGAAATTGATGTATCGACTCAGAACAACCGCCAATGCATGCGTACACAGAAGACCAGTCAAATTAAACTTTTTACAACTACAAGTATTTGTCTGTAAGTTAACTTGGCCGTCTTTATCACCGTCCATAACATAAAACTCATAGTGGCTAAGAGACTGAACAATCAAAGTCTTTGCAGCCTCAATACGGTCCTCCAATTTTACTTCAGTATTTTTGACTAACGGTTTATTGGATTCCATTGCCAATATTCCCCTTTCGAAGAACCAAGTTTGTAGTGTATATCTTAGAAACTCCGCTAATATTATGATTGGATACTTCCGTACATCTCTACCAGTGTTGTTAAAGCTCTCATCGTTATTACTTGTCATGAGGTTGTAACGAAGGCCAGAGAAGTTTGCATGGTTATGTTTCTCAATGCCTATTTCTTTTAAATAATTAGCAATAGCTTGATACTTGACCTTAGTATTCTCAAAATGACGAAAAAAGTTACTCATCCGATAGGATTTTACCGCTAAGAAATATTCACTGTGGTAATAATTAGTCCTAAATTTTGCTTAGATATTCATACCAACATAATATTTGTAAGCTCAATGGTGTACTTCAGAGACCATAGTTGACAATATATTAGGAATACGAGGTGTTAGTCCGATATGAAGACCAAGTTCTCAACGTCTCCAATTGTTTCCTTTAGTTTTACGATAAAATATCTCCAAGATTCATTGTTCTCTGAGTCGACTGCTCCAAATGCAACAAGATACAACTGTATGTTTGCATCTCATGCCAATGTTGTCCCTCCACAGTTTGTTTTCTAGAAAGATCTATCTACACATAATACATGATGACATGTTGCTCTAAAGCCCCGAATAGATGCACACAGTAACATGAAAAAAATACTTGAAACGTCCCATCTTATTGGTCTCTAAATAAATTACTGTTCTCGGATTGGTTTTCTCCAACATATATAGGTAAGATGACAGCTTTTGGTATGAACTATCCACTGTTCTCCTGACATATGCAAGTACTTTTTCCCTATACCTCTATGTCATACATCGTGGTAATCCCATAGTCTTTAGAAAAATCATCGATTATTGATCGAGAGGCATAATTAGGGTTAGCGAGATTTGTGTACATTCTCTTAATGCAATGTCTAATAACTTATGGTGCCACTTGTTAGTTATTCTTATGCCTTATTGCTAACGAATGTGTGTGTTCAGGCATATATCTTCGTACCTCAAACATATCAGATCACTCTACCTTTCTAGCTCGCAACTGTCACGTACAATTGTTGTCCATACATATTATAAACTAATAATCTTTGTCTGAGTTTTTCACCTTGAACTCAAAATTAGACTTCATTACATACAAGTGTAACTTCAGCTTCGAGTTTTCCTTATTCTCAAATAGTTGATCTACCACAATTTTCTCTGTATTAGAAGATCCAGCTGACAAGTTGTTAGGGGTTTCCTGTGGTAATTCTCCCTTGGAAGACATAGGAGCACTCTATTTCGATGCATTACCTACTATTCTTATCCTATGCACTCAACTACTTGAAGTCTCTGGTATTGTCCCTAGAGTCTTAGGCACTTTACTTGACTCTTCTTATTCAGGTATGGTTATCTGCAATATCTTCTTATTGGTTGTTGGTTCTTTCTCATTATTTGCTATCTCCAAATTATCCTCATTGTAATTTAAGTTAACACTATCACCAAAATATTCGTTCAACTCTTTTGGACACATGTTTTCCGCACCAAATCCCAATTATAATAGTTGTTACTATCATCCCTTATTGGTAGACATATTTCTGGAGGACACGCTGCTAATGCAACTGGAGTTGGATCTACCTCTTGCTCTTGTATTTTCTCTGCACCTATTTCAAACACAAATGAAGCATTTTAAGTGCAACCCTCACCTATAGGACTCAACTTCGGTAAAATAGCCACATATAAAGGAATACGGTACTGAATAGCGTAAAGATATCTCCTCAAGCCAAAGTTCTAGCTCACTATCAGTAAGTAATATTTGTTGGAGGAATAAGGATTTCGTCTCCACTATCACATTTATAAACAACCTTAAATACTAAATCAAAACAACTTCTATCAACTCTAATTACCTCATACAGCTTATCGACAAGAGTCATATAAGTTATACCCTTCCATATACATATGGCCTTACTTTCTTTAGCAATATAAGACCATAATGTTTTCTCTAACGAAAATGTCCATTTATTGTAATACAAAACTATGATATCGAAACGTGACTCTGCAGATAAAACACAAATTAAATTCATCAGGCATACAAAATCAATAGATAAATCATAAAATATAAAGAAAAAATCTCAATTTTTCAGCTATCAAAACTTGGTCGAAATAAGCTCGAATACTATCGAAATCTATCGAAAATTGGTCGAGAACAAAATGAGTCGAATATCCATCAAAAATTCGTCGAAATTGGGTTGAAATTTTGACTACCATTGAATACAGTCGAAATAGAATTTAATTCTCAAATGTTATCGTATTAACAATCAATTTTTCTAGAATTTTATAGATACTCCCAGAAATATACTTTTAATGCATAAATTATGCTCAGAACAAATCGAAACTTAGTTAAAAACCATTTCAAATAATACCCATAATATTTGAACATATAAATTACATATCCATTTTGCGGATTTCCTTCCTTTGTCTTTCTGCTTCTTCTTTTTTCAGCTTCTATCCTTTTCTTCTTTTCTAATATTACAATTTTAGCTTTTTAGATAGCGTAATAACTTAAAAAATTAGCAGATAGATTAAGAGAATATAAAGGGCAGAATAGACGAATGAAGAGTTTCAGCTAGGTTAAAGAGGAGGCATATACATTGTAAACTAATTATTAGGAGTAGAAATAATATTTTAAGTATGTATATGCATATTTTTCAGAGTTTTATTGAGGGAAGTATAAGGGCTAAAATATGCCTATTATGATGATGCATATTTTTACCTAAGTTCTCTATAAATAAGGTACTTATTTGTTAACTTTTGGGATGATAAAAAAATTATCTTTGATTTTGATGAAATGTTCAATATAACCCTTCAAATTTCATAAATAATAGAAATATCCCATCAGATTAACAATTCAAATACAAATTCACCTCTTTGTCAAATTTGGTCAAAATTAAGTAAGAATAATTTTTTAAATGACCAAGATATCTTTAGTTAAACACAATTAATTAGCTAAAAGTTAAAAAGTCTCTTTGAAACAAAATTATATAAGATTTTTAATTCACTAGATATTCTTATAGTTACTCTATTTTATCTTCTATCCACCACTATTTGTTATTTTAGTAATATATATTTGGCTATAAGCCTATAGGGAGGGAAATCTTTTTTTTTTTTTTTTTTTTTGTTTGGTCAATTTTGACCAAATTAGATTAAAGGGTGAAATTTGTAGCAATTGCCAATCCGAAAGGATGTTTTTGTTATTTATGAAAACTGAGGAAAAATATTAAGCATTTCATCAAAATCTAGGAGACAATATTATTTATGAAATTTTGTTATTATAATAAGGGATAACTCCGAAAAAAATCCTGAAATATGACTTTTCTGTAATTTTAACCTTAGATTTTGGCTTATGCAAAATTATAATTTCACATTTTAATTCTTTGCAAATTATAAATTGTGTGATTTATGCTAACTATTTTAAATTATTTTAATAGATTTTTTCATGTTATTCAGTAAAAATAAGATATCTCCAATTCAAATAACTTGTTTAGTGAGAAACTTGGTTGTCAATATATATATGCAGAAAGTACAAATTTATAAAAACTTGAAATGTGAAAGTATAATTTGTAAGAGCCAAAAGATACAGTTTAATTAGTAAAAAGACTATACTTCAAGTTATTTATTTTTTTTCTTTTACATATAACCCTTTAACTTTTTATATGTTTATTAACATGCAGCTGATCGAATGAGAAAACCAGCAATCGATCATCAATTTTTGTAAGAAAAAATAATAAATACGATAAATGGTGTGTTGATTGGGAAAAGGTCCTTTTGTAGTTTTATATTTCCAAATAAACATAGTTTTACACAATAAAAAAAGGGAAAAGAAAAATCTTTATGACGGAAATCTGAAAACTTATTCAAAGAGAACAACTCTATAAAATCATTTATCATTTTCATTAGGAAAAAGAAAAATCACGTTACCATTTGATTTGAGAGATTCAACGAATAATTAAATATGAAAATGTACCTCAAAATTAATAATTTAGAAAAGAGTTTTTAATACACCCGATAACCAAAGGCTATCTTTAATTAAACGTATAATGGGATACTTTTTTTTCAGTTAGCCCGTCCTTGTTAATGTCAGCTACAATATTATGTAGTATATATACATATATTACTTATTAATTTGGCACAACGCATGATGGGCATTTGCATAGCAAGATGAGGATAATAAATGCTAGAGAAAATGACATCTAGTACTATCTTTTAATAAATAATACCAAGAATACTATGTCTATATTGGTGTTTACTGGAATAAATTTCTGGAAAATATTTTTATAAAATCATTTTCAAGAACACCATAGTTTTGTAAAATCAAGAGACGCAGCAGAATTGGTCGTTTAAAATTTTTCTTTTTACAAAACGTTTCGGATCGTGATCTAACATAAATTAACTCTTAACCTAGACAAGAACAATACCCGGATTCGCTCCACAACCTTCTCGTCTTCTCGTCTATTCTCGAAAGCTGTTTGATTGATCCGGTAGGTGGTCACCTTCTTGATTCCCAACAAAGAGATCCGCAGACGAACAAGAAGACGATCTTCTTGAACTGATTTCTTCGAGATAACCGAAAAAACACCAAGGATGGTGAACCCTAGTACTGGCCGATTTCTGCTCTCTCTTTTCTCTACTGTGCGTGTGACACTCTCTTCTCAAGGGGGTGTTTCACATGTAGTTCATGTTATGTGTAGTTAGAGAACTTTTTCTCTTAATTATAGAGAGATTAGTAAACCCTAATGGGCTTATTGGGCTTGTTGGACTCAACTGATCATCAAATAATTATTGGACTTTAATTTGAGCTAGACAAGGGACCAGATGGATCTATAAAGCCTAAACTCCAATGGACCATATACCTGCTATCATAATTAACTCTTAATTATGATTGGGCCTGGTCCATTAATATTAGGGCACACCACTATAGGCCCAATATTGAACTCTTGGACTAAATGTCATTTATTTTTCTGTGAAGGTTATTAACAATTAATTAGCTTGATCCATTTAGCATATACTATACCTGCAGTCCAAACTTTTACTTATTTTTGTATTGTACTTTTTTAGAAAAATAACAAATTTTTGCTACGAAAGACCAAATAACGTCTTAGAATTTCCATTTTTTCTTCTTTTTTTTTTTTTGCTACTAGTTTACTTGTAGCTGATCACTCTTTAAACTAATTACCAATTTATTATTAGAAATCATAAACTAATTAATTTTTGGAAACTAAAAACCAAATTGGTCACTAAAAATCAACAACCATATTAGTTTCCACCATAAATATCAAAACTATTTAGTTAATAAAAACTGAAAATCAAATTAGTTTCTATCATAAACAGTAGAACTATTTGGTCAATTCAATTATTGATTACTAGAAACTAATTTGGTTATTAGAAACTAGTTGCTAGAATCCAAAAACAAATATATATTTCTGTTGCTTTTATTTAAAAATATAATTACTTAATTTGAGAATTTGATCATATTCTTCAGCGTACTTGTTAAATGCCTCACCCAATTCTTGTTACAAGGTATTTTACAAAAAGAAAATCACAATAGCTTTCAGAAAACTTTCATTGATTCCTGTGATTTGAAAAAGAAACCACGATGGTTTCCAAGAAATCTTTGTGTTTCCTGTGATT
>JXTC01001268.1:0-11484 GCA_002914845.1 Trema orientale | reverse complement strand
AATGTGTTCAAAGATGTAGACTCTCTTAGCAACATCAGTGATTGTTGTAGAGTAGATTTGGTGAAGGAAAGCATTGAAGACAATTCATCAAGGGAGGTTCCAACAATCATTCATGAAGCCTCTTTTGTTCACTCTTTCGATGTAGAGGCAAAGAAGGCTCTTGGTGATATCAATGTTGTGGAAGCCTCTCAACATTCTACTAGCCCCAATCCTCCTGTTGAAGTCTTGGAATCTTTACTCTCTTCTTCTAGCCACCATAAGCCATACAAGAAGAAGACTAAAAAGTGATGTATAAAAAAGAAGAGGCATATTGAGCATCACTTTGAGTTGGGGCCACAGTGTGTACTTGGCATTTCTTACTTGAATCTATTTCCTGGCAAGCTCAAGGCCAAAAAGGTGGAACCTTCCACCATTACTCCACTCTCTTCATGACAATGAAGGAAGACATCGAGTTAATGATGTTAAACAAGTACTTCTTGGGAGACAATCCAATTGTTTTACTATCTTTACTATATTTTAAGCAATTGGGGAAATCTAACACTACTCGTAAAATATCAAGCTTCATAGCTTTAAGCTAACGAGGGGAGTATCCCTAAACTTTTCATTTGTCCATTAATTCTCTTATCTTTACCATGATAAGTTGGGGGAGGTCTAAAGCTCGATGGATTGTTTGTTTGTTCATATTTGTTAGTTTACTTTGCCGTTTGTTTATTTAGTTCTTGTTTATATGCTTGTGTGAATAATGTAGAGGTAATAGATGTCGAGCTAGAGGTGCTGGTCAAACAATTCAAGATTCTTTGCGAGGAATTGGTAATCTAATGACTAGTATAAGGACAAAGAGGATAAAAGAAGCTTTGTAAGGTTTAATTATGGAAGCACACGACAAAGAGGATGTTCTAGAAGATTCTAAGACTAATCAAAAAGTTTCCAAAGCTTCACCAAGGAAACTCACTTATCTTTATATACAAGGCTTCAATCTAGAGGCCCAATTCACATGTTAATGGGCTCGTAGGATTAATTAGGGTTAATTAGGGTTTTCTTATGTTTTAGCCTATATTTTTAATTGTTTTATTTAACGTTTTTTTGTTAGTTAGGATTTCCTATTCAGATTATAATTCAAGCCTATATAAAGGTTACACAATATGTAAACATATCAGATTATCAATAAAAATGATTTCTTTGGTGAGCTTTGCTTTGCCTTCTTATGTTCTTGGCTGAATACAAATTTCAACTTATCAAGGTCATGATCAACCTTTGTGGCGTCTCAAGATTAGGGTTTTAAGGATTTAGCTTCCTTAGGATTCTAATTTGATCAACAAGAATTTATTTCTTAAAGATTCATAGTGTGTCTAATCTATTATTTCAAGAGTTCTTAGAGTTTGTCGTCTAGTGAGCTCTGATACCAATTAATAAGAACCCTCTATATGACAGGCCTTAGGAACCCTTAAAGCAATGGATTAGACGCACTTCGAATCTTTAGGAAACAAATTATTGTTAATCAGATTAGAACTCTAAGGAAGCTAGATCATTAAAACCCTAATCTTGAGACACCACAAAGGTTGATCACTCCCTTGATAAGTCGAAATTTGTATTCGGCCAAGAACACAAGAAGGCAAAGCAAAGCTCACCAAATAAATCATTTTTATTGATAATCTGATATATTTACATGTTTGTAGCCTTTATATAGGCTTGAATTGTAATCTGAATAAGAAACCCTAACTAATAAAAAAAAAGTTAAATAAAACTACTAAAAACATGGGCCTAAAATATAAGAAACCCTAATTAATCCTATGAGCCCATTAATATGCGAATTGTGCCTATAGATCGAAGCCTTGTATATAAAGATAAGTCACTATCCTTGGTGAAGCTTTGAAAACTTCTAGATTACTCTTAGAATCTTCTAGAATTGCCTCTTTGTTATGTGCTTCCATGACTAAGTCTTGCAAAGCTTCTTTCATCCTCTTTGTTCTTGCCCTAGTAATTGGATTGCCAATTCCTCACAAAGGATCTTGAATTGTTTGACCAGCATCTCTACCTCAATCTCCATCAAGAGGTGTTCTATGTTAGTTTTTGCTGATTTCCTATGGTCTGATGATGATAATTATGGTTGCATTTGTCATAACTTGTGAAAAATATAGATATTGGCTTGGTATTGTGAATAATTCTTATGTTAGTCCCATTTTGACTGTGAAATTCTATAAGTGAGTATAATGTCTTGATCTTTGAATTGTGCTCAGATCTAGAGAATGATTATGTGAATATCCTATTATGACAATCTCACAAGTGTTAGATTTTGCTTGATAATTTATTGAGGCGAAATCCTAGATTGTATTTTACCTAGGAGAGGATTTAGGTATCGTTTGGATCGATTGAGCCTTTCTAGCTAACTTTAATACATCTTGTTCATAGTACACCCACTTTGAGCCTTATAATTCCTTTCTTTGGCAACCATATATATTAGCCTAGCCTAGAATAATATCCTTCAACTTTTGACCCTTAAGCATGTGATTGTGCTAAATATTATTTTGAACTTTTCTATATTTTGGGCAGAAGGATGAAGTTCAAAAGTTTAGTAGTGTACTCTTTGTTTGTCTTCGTTATTTGTTTGGTAAAAAAAAAAAGGTGAATAGTATGATTAAAAAAAAAAGATAAAAAATGAAAAATGAGTGTACCATTGTTAATAAATGAAAAAAAGAAACAAGTTTGGGGGGTGCATCTCAACAGTGGGATAAATAAAATATGTGTTAGTTGGGTTGATGAACAAAAAAAGTCAAAAATTGAATGAAAAGTGATGTACAGTTTGAGTTATGAAGTAGGGTATATTATGTGATGTGTAAGGCATAGCTCAACTAAGGTCCTAGTCTAATGTGCTTAAGGGTGATATAAGCTAACTTTTTTTCAAATTAACCTAACTTCACCTGCGCCTACATTACAAGCTTGTTAAAGACTTTTTGATCCTTAGTGTTATGTGTATCTATATTAGTTGAGATAGATTTGAAAAGCAAACCTATGGAACTTAATTCATATCTAGAGATTCTAAGCATAATACAGGCTTACATAATCTGATCCAGATTTGTGCACAAGGATAGGTGAAAAGGCATTTGTTTATACATACGAAAATTCTAATATAGAATAAGACTTGCTCTTGAATTATTCACAATGTTTAATCAATGTTTGTTAACTCCATAAAATTGGAGTTATTTAGTGCTATTATGCCTTAAGTTTTGCTATGTTCTTGTTTGAATTAAGTTGTTTCAAGTGTTTTTCTTGTTGTTTTGATGTTTTTTTTGTTTATATTGATAAGAGAATAAAACAAAGGTGTTTGATACAAAATGAGGTGAATTTGTTCCTATCAAATAGATTTTTCAAACCACTGGGATCGAATTGAATCCGATACGGTCATAATACAATAAAAATGAGGTAAATCGGAGCTAAAACAAAAAAATGGTGTATCCAGGAAGCTGCGGTGCCAAACCAATGGAAATGTTATGCTATAGCGCCAAAAGTGGCACCGCAGCGCCAACTCTCAGGAACTTTTTGGCACCACAGTGCCAAAAATGTCGTCGCGATGCCTCCTCATGTGTTTTGGGTTAATAATTGACAGCCGAGATCAATGTTTTGACGATCCAAAGGTCCAGATTCGGCCTGCCTTAGGTTTGCACAAGCCACCTCTTTAAAACCCTATCTTTGGGGTTGAAAGAGGTATATTGGGATAGAGAGAAAGAGAGAGTGGTAGTTATAGAAGGAGAAGAAGAGGGAGAAGAAGATGAAGATATGCTCCAACCTACTCTATTTCTTGATTTCCTCATCAACATCAACATCGTAGTTTGTTCTTAGCTTTTTCTCTTCATTTTCTTGTGAGTTTTTTATTGTATTTTTCATATTTAGAGAGTGATATTATTGAGAGAAAATCTTTGAGGGAGGATTCAAGAGAGTGAATATCAAGTTTAGAGGAGGAGATTGATAATCTGCATGAACATCTTCAAGCTCTTCAAAGAAGGGGAATTATAAAACTCTTTTCTCTTTGATATTTTGTATTTTTTGGATTCATTGTATTAATTTTATTGTTCTCAATTTATGCCATGAACTAAATTCCCTTTTATCTAGTTTTACTATATGAACCAACCTAGTATCTTGTATTTGTCCATTTCTCTCTTCTTTTATTAATCAAATCCATTGTTAAGTTATTTGTTTTACCTTATACTTATTGCTTCTATTTAATTGATCACTAAATAGATTGTTGAGTGAAATTTCTATGAACTTAGAAAAGTGATTAGAAATTTAGACTTAGGTAAAACAACATAAGATTACCTAATTTGGGGTAAGTTTGCATAGGATAGGAATATACCTATGTGACTTGTATAACCTCTTTGAGAATTACTAAACTTAATGAATCTAGTCAATTTATGTTAGGAGTAACATATTAGCTTATCTAGATATTTTCACTTATGTCTTGGAAAGGAGTTTGTGAATACATTTGAATTCTTGGTTGATAACTCTTGTGTATTAATTAATTTAAGAGGGAAATTGGAATATTGTGTGTTTAAAGAATAGTTGAGAAATTAGTAAACCTAGACATTTTTCTTATTGATTTCTTTTATTTATTTTGCATGATAGTTTAGTTTCCTTTAATTTATTTATCAAAAATCCATATTTTTGTTGTTTGGATAAAGGTAGGGTTAATATAATTTTGATACTTAGCATTGAATTAGAAATTAATCCTAGTGGATTCGACATTCTACTTCCATATCTATATTTCTGTGTGCTCTTGCACGGGAGTGTATGATTTTATAGTTGTATATTCCAACCAACGAGTTTTTGGCACCATTATCGGGGATTAAAACACTATTTCTTTGTTAATATTAATAACAATCAATTCTAATTTTACTTCAAACTTTTCTCTTTTGGCTTTTTTTTATTTTATTTTGTTTCTGAGGTTCATGATGCTAACCAAAGCCTCACAACATTTTTCCAATATGGCTTGGAACCTTTGCATATGGCTTGAGAAATATTCAAGATAAGGCTTAGTAGAGAACCCAATCATGACTTACCCAAGTGATACCAACTCCAAGTGTTTAAGAAAGGTTTGAATCCTACAAGTAGGAGTTGGGTTGAAGATAGATATAGCTTTCCAATTTGTGAAGAGAGACCCGAAGATGAAGCCTATCAAATGATGGAGGACATGGCAAAGTTTGATTTCGAATGTTTCTATTTTGAAGAGTCTTCAAGGGAACTTGAAGAAGAAGAACCACAAGACTTGTTGGTGGATGAGAAAGTCCAAAAGACTGATGATTTGGCTGCATCATTAGTCTACTATAGTATACCATCAACAAAGTCTTGTTTGCCATTAGAGCCACCATCTCAACATATACTCTCTACAAGCTTGGACTGACGGTAAAGTTTCCCTTTGAAGCTGATCATTTAAAATTAAGCCACCTTGGATATGTATGCAATCATTTTCTATACTCGGTCAAGTTTGAGGACCATTGCAACAAAGAACCATTTGTGGTGTTGTTTGCCACACTTTATGAGCGACAACTGCTCTTTGATAAGCGTTCACTTGAGTCAAGCTGAAGACGATAACTCAAGCGCTTCTTAGGAGGCAACCCAAGCATTTACTTTTTCATATTTGTGTATTATTTTTTTCCATATTCATGTTTTATGCAATCCAAGGAGTTGATGCCATTTGAAGGAAATCAAGCTTCATGGCTATGTGCCAACGAGAGGAGTATCCCTAAACTCATTCTTTTGTTCTTTAATTTTCTTATATTTTGCATGCTAAGTTTGGGGGAGGGAGTAAACCTTGTTAGATTGTGCTTGTGTTAGTTTGTTTACTGTTGTGTGTTTATTTTCTTAGTTGTGTGATTCTGTATTTGAATAAATAGAGGTATTTTATGCTTTCTTTGATTATTTCTGTTTTTCAATGATAAGAACTTGGGATGAAGTTGTGCATAACTTGTTGAAAAATGTGGATATTGGCTTAGTCTTATGGATGATTCTTGTGTTAGTAACATTTTGATTTTGAAGTCTATATTTGAGCACAATGCCTTTATCTTTAATTTGCGTGTGAATCTAGAGAATGTTATGTGAATATGATATTTTGTTATCTCACAAGTTCTAGAATTTGTTTGATAATCTATTGAAGCGAAATCCTAGATAGCATTTCACTAAAGAAAGGATTTACACAATCTTTGGACCGTTTGAGCTTTTTAAGCTAACTATGATATATTTTATCCATAGTACACCCATTTTGAGCCCTGTAAAGCCTTTTCTTACTACGTACATATTAGCTTAATCTAAAATAATATCTCTCAACCTTTACATCTTGAGCATATTGATTTTTTTTACTGAATTATTTTGAGCTATGCTATGTTATGGGAGGATGGGTGGAGTGAGATTGTAAAAAAAGAAAAAGAAAAAAAGAGAGTTACACACTTATTCATGAAAGAAAGAAATAATTTTGGGGGTGTGCAACTCAACAACGGGAAAAAAAGAAAAAAAAAATAAGTGTTTGGCTATGTGTTGATGGAAAGAAAAGAAATTTTGATTTTATTGGCGTGTTACTTAGTATATGAAAGAATAGCTCTACATGAGTTCTAGAGTTAATGTGTTTAAGAGTGATTTGAGCTTACTTTATCCAAAAGATCATACCTTCACCTAAGCCCATATTACAAGCTTAAAGAAGAGCTTTTGATCCTTGGTGTTGTGTTAATCTATATTAGTGGAGATGGATTTGAAAAGCAAACTTACGGAACTTGATTATTTCCTTTAAGATTTTGTGCTTAATATATGTTTGTATAAACTTACCTAGATTTTACACAATGACTGGAGAAAGGCATTTACACATACATATACATGAAATTCGATCTAAGATGGGACATGCTCTTGAGTCCTTAATACCTAGCCAGTATTTGGACTTTTCTTTAAGTTATGCTATTTTGTAAGCTTTGAGGAATCAATTCGAAATCATCAGTGTTAGTACATTATCTCTTATGTGTTTTTAGGTGTTTCTCTTTTACTTTTGCTCGAGGCCTAGTAAAATCTTAAGTTTGGAGGTGTGTTAACTGCATAAATTATTTGAATTAAGTTGTTTCAAGTGTTTTTCTTGTCGTTTTGATGTTTTATTTGTGTATGTTGATAGGAGAATAAAACAAAGGTATTTGATGCAAAATGAGATGAATTTTTTCCTCTTAAATGAGTTTTTTAAACCATTACAATCGAAGTTGAATCCGATACGATCGAAGCGCAACGAAAATGAGGCAAATCGGAACTCAAACAAAGGAATGGCGCATCCGAAAAGCTGTGGCGCCAAACCAGCGAAAATTGGCGCTAAATGGCACTGCGGCGCCACCTTCTACATCCTGGGTTAATAATTGACGGCTGAGATCAACTTTTTGACAATCTAAAGGTCCAGATTCAGCCTACCTTAGGTTTGCACGAGCCACCTCTTTAAAACCCTATCTTTGGGGTTGAAAAAGGCATGTTGGGATAGAGAGAAAGAGAGAGTGGCAGCTATGAAAGGAGAAGAAGAGGAAGAAGAAGATGAAGATATGCTCCAACCTACTCTATTTCTTGATTTCTTTATCAACATCAAGATCATAGTTTGTTCTTAGCTTTTTTTCTTCATTTTCTTCTGAGCTTTTCATTGTATTTTTCATATTTATAGAGTGATATTATTGAGAGTAAATCTTTGAGGGAGGATTCAAAAAAGCAAAACCCAAGTTTAGAGGAGGAGATTGACAACCTCCATGAACACCTTCAAGCTCTTCAAAGAGGGAGAATTCTAAAACTCTTTTTTCTTTGATATTTTGCATTTTTTAGATTCATTATATTAAAATTTTATTGTTCTCAATTTATGCCATGAACTAAATTCTATTTTGTCTAGTTTTACTATGTGAATCAACCTAGTATCTTGTGCTTGTCTATTTTTCTCCTCTTTTACTAATCAAATCTATTGTTGAGTTGTTTGTTTTACTTTATACTTATTGCTTCTATTTAATTGATCACTAAATAGATTGTTGAGTGAAATTTATATGAACTTAGAAAAGGGATTAGAAATTTGGACTTAGGTAAAATAATATAAGATTACCTAGTTTAGGGTAAGTTTATATAGGATAGGAATATACCTATGTGACTTATACAACCTCGTTGAGAATTACTAAACTTAATGAATCTAGTTAATTTATGTTAGAAGTAACATATTAGCTTGTCTAGATATTTTCACTTATGTCCTGGAATAGAGTTTGTGAATACATTTGAATTCTCGGTTGACAATTCTAGTGGATTAATTAATTTAAGAGGGAAATTGAGATATTGTGTGCTTAAAGGATGGCTGGGGAATTAGTAAACCTATACATTTTCTTATTGATTACTTTCATTTATTTTGCATGACAGTTTAGTTTCCTTTAATTTATTTCTCAAAAATCTATATTTTTGTCGTTTGGATAAAGTTAGGGTTGTTTATTATTGAATTAGAAATCAATCGTTGTGGGTTCAGCACTCTACTTCTATATTTATATTACTTACGACCGTATGCACTTGCACGGGAATGTGTTGCATGTTCTAACCAACAATGTTCAGAAGTTTCTTTAAGTTACGTTCTTTGTATAATCTTTGAGGAAAACATTGGGAAATCGCCATTAAAAATGCATTATGCTTCGCATTTATGTTTTGTTATGTTTTTGTTTTCTTTTGATTTAGGGTAAATTTTTGTTCGTTCTTTATGTGTTGGTTGAGGACAAGTAATTGATTAAGTTTGGGGGATTTGATAAGCGTGTTTTACACTTATTTTCTCTTTCTCTTTGAACTTGTTAATTGCTCATTTTTTTAGCTCAGTTTTCTGATATTTGTAGTGTTTTTGTTTGGTTTTTAGTTGAGGAGCTATTGAGCCAAGTGGATTGAAATATGGAGCTAAAACAACAAAAAAGGTGAAAAGTGGCGCCACAGCGTAGCAAGACACAAGCCACAGCTCTAAAATGCCTCAAAAAGAGGTTGCCAACTATAGAGTTAGCACTACAGTGCAAAAAAGTGGCAGTACCAAATACTGAATATAGCTGGAGCCATAGTGCCAATAATGGTGCTACTGTGCCAACCCGTGACTATCAAAAGCATCGTTTTTACACGTAGCATGCAATTCGAGGCGGCTTTTTCAGCTCCCATAAATAGTATCTTTCACATCCAATTGGAGGGAGACGAAAACTCTAGTAGCCAAAGCTATTTTGAAGACCATTAAAGGCTATTCTAAGAGGAAAAAAAAATCAAAAACCAAGGGGACTGAAGAACTAGAGTGGACAATAGAGCTCCATAGAGTTTTTCCTTTCCTCTTTCTTCTTCTTCTCTTTAATTTCTGTAAATTTGAGATGTTGGACACTTGTATTTGCTATTTTGGGTTGTATAATTTGAATATTTGCTAGACGTATTTGCCTAGTGTTACAATTGAACCTCTAATGTGACTCATTTGTTTATTTCTCCTCTTTTATGAATAAAATTCTGTTGTTGAGTTGTTTCTTTAACTGTGTTCTTGTTGTTCTCTTTTTACTTGATAACTACATAGAATGTTGAGTAAAATTTCTATGAGCATGGAAAAGAAAATAGTGATTTGGACATAAGTTAAACAACATAAGATTACCTAGTTTGGGGTAAGTTTATATAGAATAAGAATATACCTATGTGACTTATATAATCATTTGTCGGAACCTAATTTTAAAGCATCTAGTCAATTTATGTTGGGGTAATATGTTACTTGGTTTAGGTTCGTCTACTTTGCACTTGGAAAAGGCTTATTGGATGCATTATAGTTCTAGGTTGACAATTCTTTTGGGCTAGTTAATTTAAGAGGGGAAATTATGCAAATAAGGAACTTAGAGGGTAGATTGTAATCCTAGGTACTTATTCCATTGGTTGATTTAACTTGAATTCTCTTTGTTGTTTAATTTAAGTCCTTATGGCCATGTTTGGTACGCCGTATTGTATTGTATTGTGATGTATTGTATTGGATTGTATTGTATTGTATTAGAATATTCTATTACAATACTATATTTGGTTTTGCATTTGTTTTATGTTGTCTTAAAAAAGTTAATTTTGAAAATACCATTTTTATTAGAAAAATACTATTTTCAAAAAATATTTAGGAAATACCAGATTTAAAATTACCATTTTTTAAAAATTTATTTACAAAAAGCCATTTTTTAGATATAAATTTAGAAAAATACCACTTTTAAAAATTTATTTAGAAAAAATACCACTTTTGAAAGAGATAAAGTGATGTGCAAGAGAAAGTGATGAGAGAGAAATTAAGAACAGAAAAAGTAAGTAGAGTGGGTACTATACAATATTAGATTAAAGTTAAAATTATGTCTTACAGTGTAATACAGGCCTTTAATTCTGTATTAGATAATACTCTCTGTATTGTATTAAATTTTGATGTCATATTAAATAATGCAATACAAAAACACAACTAAATATAGTATTATGTTTAATTAATATAATACAGAGTCCTTATACAGTGTACCAAACATGATCTATATTCACTTGTTATTTCTCTTTACTTATTTTATTACTATTTACTTTCATTGTTAAGCTAGTTGATTTGATAATTGTTCAGATAAATTTTGGACTGTGCTTGGATAGTATTTAGTATTATATGTCCCCAGTCTCTATGGGACGATACTCTACTTACCCCTTTATTATTTCTTATGACCTGTAATCTTGCAGTTAGCTTATAATTAAGAAATTAGACAACAAAATTCTTTTACCCTAAGACCAATTCACTACTGAACTCATTTCATAGAGTAAAACACAAAACCCAAATGCTATTTCTGCTCCAAAAGGGACTGGTCTTGCATTTACAAATATCAGTGTTATAAAAACAAATTCTTCTAAAAGAGAATATTAAGTTCATATAATTAGGAAGTACTTTGAAGAGCATGTATAGAGTTATCTGGGAGGACTTTCATCCAACATATGATATACAAACTCCATGATATACTGTAATACACATCTAAACTAAAAGATGACCTTACTGCAATACACATCTAAAAACAATATAGAGAGAGAGAGAGAGAGACTGAGAGAGAGATGACCTTTAAAAAGACCCAATAAGCCAGTGGGGGAGAAAGAATGAGCAATCTGTACGAGCAGGCTCCAATGAGCGAATAGGTGAGAAAGAGAAAGAGAGAGAGAGAGAGTTGTTGAGCGAAAGAGATGAGGGAGAGCAGCTTCTAGTCTTCGCCAATATTGGTCTACTGGGGACTAAAATGAGTAGAGGGAATGAAATCCCTAAAATGTGTAATTTAAAATAACAAACCGGGTGGGTTTTAGTTTGGAGCTAGTTTTACCCGTCGTGCCCCAGTTAAGGCAAGGTTGCTCCGCAGTACCCCACCCCGTCGGGGATTTTTGTCATCCCTACTCATGTTATAGTAAATCCCAGAATAATGCCAAGTAGAATTTTAAAGTATGATTTGATCAATTCTTGGATGCATAATT
>JXTC01001265.1:0-11664 GCA_002914845.1 Trema orientale | reverse complement strand
ATAATAATCATACTTGGTTTGTAATATCACTATATATTTGTCTTTTAAGGGTTTTATTTACAATCTTTTCCCTTGGGGTCCTTTTTTATTTTTGATTGAATTAGCTGGATGGTTTGCCTGACCCTTAGCTAGCTTAGGTTATCAATAAGGAAGCACATTTATTAACCATGTTTGCGCAGCACCATTACTAATCTTGCCTAAATGGGCACGACATGAAGGATATGAATGTGTCGTGATCACTAATTGTGTGCAGACTCATATTGCATAACATGATTAACACCACTACGATCAGATCCACTCCATCTTCTTTCACTGCATTTTCCCCCGTACTTTTTTCTTCTCCAATCCATATCCCCCTTTTATTATACCTTTCACTCCTTATAAGTGTTTCTTTTCCTCTATTTTTACGTTTCCTTTCTTTTTGTTGATGTGTACTTCCATGTTCAAAATTCGTAGCTGTCTTCTTCTTCTTTTATTTGCTGTTTTTTTCTAAATAATTTAATTTTTCAAATCTAAAGTTCAAGTCATATCCAATACCAGAAAAAGAAAAAGAAATAGAAAAGAAAAAAGCGAAATTGAAAAAAGTACTAGAAAGAATAAGACTCAAGAGGGAAAAGAAATAAAAGAAAGCTAAAACAATGATTAATCGAAAACAAGCTATTAGCCGCACGTAGATAAAGCATCAGTGCAAGATGATATTACAACTTATTTAGGAAATAAATTTTTTTATTCAGTTAGTTTATATAAATGAACGCGACACTATTTGCAGCAATTTAAAAACAAATCAGAAATATTCTTTTTTAGCTTTGGAGAGTTTATTGAGTTTACTCGAACTGCTATTAATGATATAAAGTTGACTGATATTGGGAGTCCACTCTTAGTAACCATCTGGTAATCGGAGAATCGTGGACATCGATTGGCCGCCACGATCTTGTTCCAAAATTGATTTTAAGGACAATGGCTTTGGTTGTGCTTCAACAATGTTGTTGATAGATAATTAAGTTTATCTTTGTCCATATTATTTGTTAATTAATTTATAGCTGGTATATTGTAATCATCCCCACCTATGAAAAGTTGTACTTTATGTTTTTTTTTTTTTTTTTCGAGATAAAATAGCCTCCTCATATATGAGGTCTCTTCAGAAACTCTCCCTTCCATATTGTTATAATTTCCTTTTCTGCTTTCTTATATTATTCTCGCTTTTATTCCATTATGTAGTCTAATTTATCTAACACAATTAAAATGAGAGGAAAACAAAAAAATTATAAAGAAGAAAAAAATAAAGATATATGTGTGATCATTTCGTACAGAAATACAATAAATCAGTGATTAAGAATAAAAAGATAGAAATTATTCAAGAAAACATGAACTGAAAGTTCTCCCGGAACAACATGACAAGTGACAGAAATTAACCAATTTTAGATGACATGATTGGTGTTTAACACCACATACCTGTTTGAGTACTAGTTATTTTCCACATAGGACTCATACCTCATTTATTTTGTAGTGCTAAACCGCTAATAGTGCCCCTTAACAATTTTTCTAGTCATGAGATGAGCTGTGGCCTCGTATTTCATTTTGCGTGGGAATGTTGGGCACTAGGTCTGGCTAGGGCGTTCTGGAGCACCTGGTTGTCCTGGAGCACCCGGTTGTCCCGGAGCACTAGGGGGCAAGTAAATCGGACGAGGACGAGGACGGCGTGGGCCCTTTTTCGGAGGTTTCGGACAATAATTACTATTGGTTGTCATAGTAGGACGTGATGATGATATCTGATTTCTGAGGTCAACAAAAGCTTGTACGATTTGCGTAGAAAAGAAATTCAGCCCCTTGTCATCCGCCATTAATTGTTATCCGCTGAAATCAATCTAAAGACTATTGATTAGAATGAGTTGTGAGCTCTGTGAATTTGTACGTAAAAATCCTCGGCACTTTCTGTATTTATATATACATATATACTAGCTAGGACAAAGCCGCGTTAATTAATGCCATCATCATCTCAACTTGCATATTAAACTATAAGGGAAACAAATCGGTAACATCTCAACTTGCATGTTCGTGGAAAAAGTTGGGTTGGTGATTACTCGGTCAAAATATTATTTTTCTTTCTCGAAAAGCCGTATGTAAAGGACTGAGATCAGTCTCAGTTCGCTGTCCCAACCACCAAAAATTTGATGACTCAGCATGAAAAACTTAACATTATTGAACGGCTTTTATCCTTAGCTTTAACGTATTCCGTCAAAGACTCGGCCGTTAATCAAGGAAAGAACCATATAATTAATCAGAGTTAAAATTAGGCTATTATTAAAATTTAAATTTATTGGAAGTTGGAACCAAACCCAACTAACCCTGCAGCCATCACTCTCTCGTTCAAAAGCTGTAAAGTATTCTAAATTTTATCTGATTAAAAACTCCCTGAAAAAGAAAAAAAAAAACTGATTAAAAACCATCCTAAGAGAAACTCGGACTGAAAAGTAGTAATAGAGAACTCAAATCTGAGGAAAAAAAAATAGTTTATTGGAGGAGCATTTGCCTTAATTTGGGGAAGATGGTCGTCGATGCCTTACTTGAGTCGAAGTCCGTTGAGTACACAACGTTTCTGGCATTTATTTTTTACTAGCAGTCTTCAGATTTGGATTTGATTCTGTTAAAACTATTGATCTATGCAGTGTTGATTTGTAGTGGTGTTTTGCGTATAGTGATGAAGCTTTGAAATGAGTAGGTTTTAATGTTTTTTCCCCTTTTTTACATGTAGCGTTCTTGGGCATCTTTAATTTCTTGCTTTCAGTGTTTTCTATGGACATGGATTTTCTGATGATAATGGAAAAAGTTCCTATTTTACTTTATTTTTGGATGATGGTTTGTACTTAAATTCAAAGAGAATGGGGATACTCGTTACACGCCTGCTCAGTGTTTGATAAAATGTCAGACCTTTTTTTTTGTGTTAATCTTTCTGATGAAATCTTTCTCTTGGGTCTTGGGTCTTGGGTCTGTTGGCTTACTCCAAAATCCATTTTTGTCCAACAACTGGGTTCTGGATTACAAGGCCTTGGAAGTGGTTCTTTTGGGATTCATTGGTCCACAATTTCATCTTAACTTGGAAGTCCTCTACGCAGTCCATGGATTGTCATCTTGATCGGGTCACATATGCACAGATTGACCTATAAATTTGAGCACTTTCTTTGCAATTAATATATTGGATTTGCTACAGTTTTTTTCCCAGTTAAAATTCATCCAGTTTTGTGACAGATTTAATGGACACATTTTTTCTCCTGTGCATACAAGTGATTTGATAGGAGAAAATGCAAGAAGAAATAAGTCATATTCTTGGGTAGCTTTAGCTTGGAATGATGTAAATATGAGTTGAGATAAAAGTGCATCTTTGATAAGGAAGTGGGATAGCTCAAGTATACGATCGAGTTAAGTAGAATAATTGCCGTGGCCCATTTTGAGTACTAGATTCTAAAAAATGTTGCATTTTTCTTCATTTAAATGTATATAACAGAATACATATTCAAGTAATTTTATTATCCTTCCAGCAAAAAAAAAATAATAATTTTGTTACTCTTAAATCTAATTTTGTAGAAAGAGCAAGCGGCTACCAATTCGTAATTTTTTTTTCTTTTTTAATATTTTGGTTGCCAAAGTCTGTAATATATGATAGTATTGATATTTTACATGAGAAAAACTAAAAAAATAAATGCTCATAAAGTACAGAGGAGTTAGTGCCACCATGCCAGCACTAACCATTCAACAAGAACTTTCAACTTCATCCCTTTTATGCAAGCAGAGCTCTTTAGAATTGTTGCACTTGTAAATATCCTCTTCCATCAAAGCAATTAAACGAAATAGCAAGTAATGAAACTAAAATGGCCACTTTCTGTTTGACTGATAAATCAACTGTTCAAGCATGAAAATCTTGTAAAAATAAATAAATAAATAAATAAACTAGACTACACTATTGATAGTAACTTTTCGCTAAATCAAAATTCTTGAAATGTTGTAGGGCCTGACTCAGCCTGTTCAGGAAAAAAAAAAGAAGCAAAAACATATAATGTTATTCAAAATATATTCTTGTGTTAAGTACATTATATAATCACTATTTGTAACCTAAACTTATTTTACCTGTTGTATTAATTCAACCATATTTGGTCTATTGCTTGGATCTTCCAAAATAATATGGGGTTGAATCTGTAAAAATTATAATAAAAATCATTTGATCATAAAAGATATATTTTATTCAAAAATTTAAATTATTAAATAATATATAGTCTTACTTGGTTGAGATTATGAGGCAAAGAAGCATAAGATGAATATGGCTGAGTATGGTCTATATCATAATTAGAAGAAATTTGAAAAAATAGTACCCTTATGTATAAGAATATAATTACTAAAATATAATATTAATAAGATAAATAATTAGAATATTACTTATTTGAAATAATATGGTGGTGTGACAGAAAATGAAGACGTCAAATTTTGTTGATTGGGGACTCTTGCACATATAATTGGTACTTCAGAATTTAACTGTTCATGTGTAATAGAAGAACCCTGAAAAGTAAAACATAATGTAATATATAGTACATATCACTGTCCCATCTGTAGAGTCATATTTAACAGTATGATGAAAATATTTTTTAAGAGGTACAACTTTGTATTCTATCATTGTCTCAACCTCTAGACAAGTCTCCATGCTACAGTCATAAGCTTTGTATAATTTAATTTCAAACATTTTGAACATTGTCGAGGTATATAGACTTGCTGCATGCTTCAAATTTTCAATCAGAAATGATAATGACAAAGCACTTTTAGTTGTTTTAAAATCAGCCCTTAGTTCCTCGTAATAGTGGTACTCAACCAACCTATTGAAATGATGAAAAAATTGCAAAAAGTCATGTCGGTAGCTGACATAGTTCTTTATGGCATTATTCATACTTTCACTACGTTGAGTTGTAGTCATGCCAGCACAGAAAGTATCTCTACCATATACTAAAGCCCATTTTTCCTTTAACTTAAACATTCATTTCAACCATTCATTATCCTTGAGATCATATTTTTCAAGCATTTCATTCCAAGCTTGGAGAAATTTATCTCCTTCTTCATAGTCATAAATACAGCTACTAAAATCTTTAACAAATCCTCAAAAATGTTCAAAAACACCACTAAGATGTTTTGTTGCATTTTCATATAAATGAAAAATGCATAAACGATGTGATGTTTCTGGCCATTGAGAAGCTAAGGCTTTTGCCACTGCTGCATCTTGATCAGTAAAAATAGTCCTTGACTTTTTTTATCAAACATTACTTTAGCAAAAGTATCAAATAACCAATAAATATTTCAACTATTTCATCATATAACAGTGTGGCTCCAAAAAACGTAGTCTGTTTATGATGATTTATCCCAAGAAACATGGCAAAAGGTCGACCTTCTTCATTTTTCCTATAAGTTATGTCAAATGAAACAACATCACCAAATGTGAGTATGCTATCATTATTTTTGCATCTGCCTAAAAAATATTAGTTATTAACCCATCTTTGTCTATCTATAAAGTATAAAGAATGAAGGATCTTCTGATTGTATCTGCTGAAGATATTGAAGCACTCTACCTGTATCATCCAATATCATTTGAGTTGTTCGTTTCGTCCTTAAAAAGTTCTTGTAATCAACATGAGTATATCCAATATTTTCACGATTACTAACTTGTTTAGCTATTAGTTCCATGCTTGCTTTGGGAGCAATTCCAAATTCACATCTGGTAAAATTTTCACCACTTTTACCATTTTTACCAACTTTGTAAAAAGTGATATTTACGTAATTATTTTAGTTAAGTAATTTATTTACCCGAGAAAAATATATCTGGTGAAATAGGGTTAAAAATAATGAATAATTATAGTTGATAGAAGTGAGAACGGTATCCAGAAGTATGGTGATTTTTAATTAGAAAAAGAGCACATTTTTCTAAATATGTTCAAAAAGTGATATTATTGTAATTTTTGGATTTTTGAGCTTAATTAATGTTTGGGACCTCGAAACTGAGTTCTGACTTCGAATTTTGGACTTAGTGAGGTCAAGAGATGAATTTTAATATAAAATACTACTATGTTTTGAGGTGGAACGAAAATTAGAATTTCGTGGCTCAAAATTGTACCGTTTTGCATGCCACGAGTCGATCCCGCACTAGGACCCATTTTTGATAAGGTATATATCTAACCTAGCATTTTTGAGTTCTCTGAATTCAGTGGTAATTTCTGTTTCTCCATTTGAGACTCCGGTGAAAAAGTCATTTTTTCAAGTAAACTTACCGAGATCCAAAAATTGTTGTTCAAACACCCGAATGACCAACGAGGGATTGTACGAGCATCATTAGCCTTGTATTACTACCATATTGAGGTAGAGGTTCGATTACCTGATTTTATATCTGTTTTGAATTTTAATTGCATTAAAATTGATTTATGAAAAATAGTGATTTTACGATTATTTGAGAAATTGTTGGATTATACTAGGATTGGACTTTTTAGATTTTTATACGTATTTTTACAGCACAGTGAGCTGCTCATGTACAGTAAATCCCTGAATAATGCCAAGTTGGATTTTTAAAGTATAATTTAATCAATGGATGTATGGTTGTTATGAACTATTACGTGTTGTGCATACCATAGGATTACATACTTGAGTTCCATTATAGCATTGCGGTATTTTAGATTGCTGACGAGTTGCTGCAATGCTAGGTGAGAGACCTAGGCCCCTGCGTAAGTTTTATCTGATACACTTACAGGCAGTGTCAGGATGCTGGGTACCTCTACTACCGAGGTATTACAGGGTGGTGATGGGAAGATAAGAGTACACTTATTTATCTGTTGATGTATGATATATATAATGATGTGGTTTTGGATTTTGTTTTGAATATGTGATTATTCTGGATACCAATGATTTATAAACTTGATTTATAAATGGATTTAAAGGTATTAACCATGCAGATTTGAGAATTTGCATCCATCCAAAAAGTAATTGAATTCCTACTAAGCATGTGAATCCTCATCCATTACTTTTCCTCTCTCAGGTAGTGCTCGGTGCGATTTTGGAGACTCGAGAGCAGAGTAGTGGGGAGCTAGTTACCTTACCGGGAATTGATAACTATGTAAAATAACTCTGTTATTTATCTTAGCTTGTATCAAATACTTAAGGATCCGTTTCACAGACTTGGTTTGTATAATTATTATGCTGGATTGTGAGACTGCTTGTAGTGATGCTTGGTTTGTTTTAATGAATTTCATTAATAATCTTTGTTTAATGGTGATCACAAAATCGTGGGAATTTTATTTTAAAAATTACTTTTATAAATTTTTTAAAAATAACTTTTGAATTTCCACTTGTGAAATTCTCTATCTGCTACTGGCTTGGGGTTTGGATCGTGACATCAGCTACAATGCTTCGCTGAAAAAATGAGGCACCACTGACCCAGGTAAGAATGTTACATGACCAACCAGAATGTTACACAGAAACAAAAAATATATTTTAGGAAACGATAAGCACTTTTCGGGATGCTTGAGTACTGAAAAATATGCTTTTTTTTTCTTTTTTAATGTGGTGGCACCTATACCTAAATTTGCACATGTGGAACTATAAACAAACCCCATACATATATGTAAATATGTTGACCCTTTTTTAGTTTCATTTCTTTCTTCTTTTATTTCTTAATACTATATATCGCATGGGTCTTACATGGTCACAAAAAAATTATAACCATTGAGAAGTCTTCCATACACATATATATTTATATATATCACTTGTTCTATCATGTCGTTCTATAAGTGACGAGCTTGCCTTTGTACATCTCCCATAAAATAAGATGTATATCTCTTTTCTATTAACTGACAAAGTGTAAATCATGTAACTTACTCTATCTGTTAGTTTTGGAATAACACATATAATTTCAATAAATTGACATATTATCCTTCCTATTTTTTTTTTTTTGGAAAAATCTAAAGATTTATTATATTAGTCCATACACAATATGTGCAGCCAAATCAGACAAGAGGCCAAAATCCAACAATTTAATTATCCCAGCAATTTTTGACAAATCTAAGTACGATATACTATACATATAACTTCCAAACAAAGGGAGGTAAGGGCATTATTCATAGTATAAATTTTTTACAAAAAAGACAACAATTAGAAGCAAATTTCTATTTATCTGAATATTAAGATATGCGGTACATAAGATATGATAGGTACATTTCTCTAAAGATATTTGTGTGATATTTTTGCGTAGAATTATAAATCATTGATTCCAAATAATGAAATCGACGTGGAAGATCACGAAAGCTTGAAAATTATAGAAACCAATCTATAGCTAGTACTTATATGGAGCAATTTTAGAAAGCATACGTACGTACGTGGTGTTGAATACGACAAATAATTAGAGTGTTCTAGCCTTAATTATTAGAACCCATACCTCTTATATCTGTGGTGGTAAGCACTATTATAATGATTCCTAAAATTTTAAAGTCCAATAAGAGGGTTTGTGTTTCCTTTATTTCGATCCGAACATATATATATATATATATATATATAACTAACAGAGGCTTTGGGAAAAACAGGGCAAGGCTATTGTAAGGACCTGATATTATATATGCTTTTCTATACGAAATAGGCTGTAGCCACCTATTTTAAGTTCTGCAACTTTTTGTGTCTTTGTAGCTCCTTCATTTTCACTACGACTGCGTGCTTTCGGCGGTGAAGGGACTCGAGTACGAGCTCTTGAATTAGACGTCGACCACTCTTGAGAGCAAACCTCATGATGCTGTGGACTGTTGTAATACTGTTGTAATACTTTAGTGAAGCGGCAGTAGTACTGCTTAATGTAGAAGAACCACATAGACTTAGACTTCTACAAGTGGAAATTCAATAGTTGTTTTAGAAAAATTTATAAAATAGTTTTAAAAGTAAAATTCTCGTAGTTTTCCGATCACTATTGGACGTAGATTGATAATAAAATTTATAAAATAAAACCAAGTATCATCATCATTATTCTCACAATCCAGCATAATAGTTATACAGACCGAATCCGTGATACAGACTCTTAAGTTTTATTACAAGCCAAGAAAATAAACAGTTGTACTTTACATGCTCCTCCCTACTAAAATCATGAATTCCCAAGGTCTAAAATCAGTAACGTCCTCCTCCCTACTCTACTCATGAATTCCCAAGGTCACACTGGGCATTATTTAAGAGAGAAAAAAATAAGGGATGAGTATTTACATGCTCAGTAGGAATTCAATTACCTTTTCAAATGGATACAATTTCACAAACCTGCATGGTTAATACCTTTAAAATCTATTTATAAACTAAGTTTATAAAATAATTGAAATCCAGAATAATCACAAATTCAAAATTAGAACTAAAACCACATCATTGTACATATCATACATCAACCAGGTATATGATTGAGCCCTCATACTCTGATTACGACCATGTACTACCTCTATAGCAGATGTACCTAGCATCTTGACACTATCTGGATGTGTATCAACAAAAAGCTGTGCAGAGACTAGGTCTCTCACTTAGCGCTGCAGTAACTTACTAGAGATCTAAACTACCCCAATACAATAATGGAACTCAAGTATGTGATCCTATGGCATGTACAACATGTAACAGTTCATAATAACCATGCATCCAAGAATTAATTAAATCATGCTTTAAAATCCTACTTGGTATTATTTTAGGATTTACTGTAACATGGGCAGCACACCGTTGTTATACCCCACACAGTCCAATCCCAGTATAATCCAATGTGTTTCAATAATTTATTAAACTATCGTGAAATTCACGATTTTTCATAAATCAATTATAATACAATTATAAATCAACACAGATATAAAAACTAGACAATTGAACCTCAACCTCGAGATGATAGCTATACCAAGCAATCGATGCTTGAAGAATCTCTCTTTGGTCACTTGGGTGCTCGGACGATCGTTTCGGGATTCCGGTAAGCTCACGTTAAAAAGTGACTATTCCAATAGAGCCTCAAATTAAGAACCGGACATCACCACTGAATTCATAGCTCCCAAAATAGTTAGGTTAGACATATAATTTGTCAAATTTCAGTTCAAGGCCGAGTCTAGACCATGACATGCAAAATGGCACTATTCACGAGCCTCTGAATTCGTGCCACTTCGAAAGATGTCAATGTTATATATCAAAATTCATTTCTCGACCTCACTAAATCCAAATTTGAAGTTGAAACTTCATTTCGAGGTTCCAAGTATTAATTGGCCTTAATTCCAGAAAGTTACAAAAATACCACTTTTTTAAAATATTTAGAAAAATATCATCTTTGCGGAATATTTACAAAAATACCACTATTTTGAAATATTTCATAAAATATCATTATCATAGAACTATTTAGTAAAATATTTTAAAAAATATCAACTTTGCTAATTATTTGTAAAAATGTCATTTTTGTATAAATAATTCGAAAAATAACATTTAATCTCAGCCCAAGGTCCAATCTCAATAGTAACAGAATTTCAATCCAACACTATTTTGGTTTGCAAGAATACCATTTTTTGTTCTAAATTAGAAAAATACCACATTTTTCAATTCAAGATTTCTCTCAAACTAGAGATCAATTCAACACAACACTACTATATTCATTCATGATTCAAACTCCTCTATCACCTCATATAACTTTCACGGCCATAATAGTTATACTCCAAAATAATTATAAAAGTACTATATTAGACTTACAAAAATGTCATCTTTTAGAATCAGATTTACATAAATAGCATCTTTTAAAGTTCAACTTATATAAATAACATCTATCCTTTTGAATATTTGATTAATTCAGATTCTAATCTTTTTCTAAAAGTTTGTAGAACTTTATTTTGACACTTTTGGTTATACTAATTAATGTGTCAAAGTTTTGTATACTAAACCTTGACATCAAATCAAATTCTAGTTTTTCTTCAAAAAAACTTTTATCATTTTTCGTTTTAGTTCAAATAAGAGAAAATGAAATTCTCTATAATTTTTTTTTTCCTTCCAAAAATCAAAGTTCTAAATGGAGCCTTAGTGTTAGCTGACTAATTAGGTTTCATAAATTCTACTTTTAAAGGTGACTTTAATATCTCTTTCTTCTTTTTCTTTGTCTATAACTTTTGATATAGATATATCAATTTTTAAATGTTGATATGAATTTTTATTGACTGGTATAGAATGGTAATTTAGAGCATTGTTAATTTTTACTCAATTCAAATATTTGTGGCTGATAAAATGAAAACTATGGTCTGAATTGCTTATGTATTTGTTGTGTTGATGAAAAAGAACATGTACCGTACAGAGGAGAATTACAATATCAGTTTATAGAGATAGACCACTAAGAGTAACAAAGGTTATTAAGGAAACACATATGAAAAATAAATCAAGAAAATAATAAAGAAGGATTTGTGCTCGCAAGAGATCGACCTTGAGAGATATGATTGTTTTTACGGCTGCGCTAGCTGGAGATATTCGACAAATAAGGAAACCTTTGGTTAATGCTCTACATTAATGCAAGATTTGTATCCAATGGTTGCCCTTGTATTGAAGTCTCTGTTTTTGTTTCCTTGCATGGGTCGATTGACTTCTGCTTTATCAAGCCCCTTCAAGCTAGAGATGCAAGGA
>JXTC01001263.1:0-11686 GCA_002914845.1 Trema orientale | reverse complement strand
GAACTCACATGTCGAATATCAACATAAGCTAGAGAGCTTAACCTGTAATAAGAAATAAGAACTCCTAACATTGTTATACAGAAGACTTTACAGCACGGGTAACAAAATGAAGTACGACATTTGGAGATACATTATCAAAAATTGATACGCTAAAATTTGCACCAGTAGCGGCAACAATTTCGAAAATGTGGCCACTGTATTCTTATTTAAAGCGGAGACAAATGTCGCCACTTTATATAATTTTTTTAATTAAATATTTTAAATATTTAATTATATAATTAAAATAATAATTTTTATATACTTAATTATTAAGTAATAAAAATTAATTCAAATTTAAATAAATAAAAACTATATTAAGGTATTTTGTGAATTATAAGTGGAATTTTATTATATTTTTTTTAATTTTTTTAGTATTTTATTTATTATAAGGGCATTTTGGGTATTTTATTATTCTAGGGACATTTTGGGTATTTTATAAATTACATGAGTATCTTATTACATTTTTAATTTTTTGAGTATTTTACTTACTATAAGGGTATTTTGGGTATTTTATTATTCTAGGGGCATTTTGGGTAATTTGAGGATTATATGTGGGTAATTTTTAATATTATGAGTTTTTTTCGTTATTATAAGGGTATTTAGGGTATTTTGTAAATTAAATGAGTATCTTATAATAATTTTAATTTTTTGAGTATTTTACTTACTATAAGGGTATTTTAGGTATTTTATTATTCTACGGGCATTTCAGGTATTTTGTAGATTATATGGGTATTTTTCGGTAATTTTAAATATTATAAGTTTTTTAGTTACTATAAGAGTATTTTAAGTATTTTATTATTCTAGGGGCATTTTGAGTATTTTACAAATTAAATGGGTATTTTATTATAATTTTTAATTTTTTGAGTATTTTACTTACTATAAGAGTACTTTGGGTATTTTATTATTGTATGGGCATTTTGGATATTTTGTGGATTATATTGGTTTTTTTTAATATTATGTGTTTTTTAGTGACTATAAAGATATTTTGGGTATTTTATTATTCTAGGGGCATTTTGGATATTTTGTAAATTAAATGTTTATCTTACTATAATTTTTAATTTTTTGTGTATTTTACTATTTATAGGGGTTCATTTTGGATATTTTGGGAATTAAATTGGTATTTTTTGGCATTTGTTTTTTAATTTTATGAGTATTTTAGTTAACAAATTAATTCATTATTATTCATTTCATTTATTAATTCTAATAAAATAAAATTCTAACCTAAAAAGTTTCTAACTCATGAATTAAAATAAAAAATTTTAACAAAAATCAAATTTAACACACAAAAATATCCAACTAAATAATTCTTTATACTCAATCTATATTCTCAAAACATAAACATACAGTAATATCCAATAAAATTAATAATATAATCTACCAATAACTCATCAAATCCAATTTCCAATAAAACTCAGAATATAATCCAATATTCTAATAATCTAATATCCAATAATCCAATAACCATTAAAACTAATAATATAATTCAATAATCAAATATCTAATTATCCATTAAAAATTCATATCCAATATCAAAAAACACAATAAATATTTATAATCCTAATAATAATATAATATTCAATTAAAACTTAAGCTGTAAAAAAAAAAAAACTATAGTAATATCTGATTTTTCATTAATATTGCAACATTTATTTTAATTAACACTAAAACAGAACTAAAATCACAACATATAATCATATATATATATATATCTCTAATATCCAAATTAGAGAGAGAAGTGAAAAAATGAGGAGGAAGAAGATCGGTTTCTGGGTATAGAAACTGATCATCTAAAGTGGCGACAATATCATATGTTGCCACTTTAAATGAGACGCACCGTTTCATTTAAAGCTCTAAAAATTTATAGCAGTCAGTTTGACCGCCTAAATTTTCGTAAAATATCTAAAGCAGCGGCAATTGTCGCCGCATTATATATACACTCTAAAGCGAGGACATTTGTCCCTGCTTTAAATCCGATTTTTTAATTTTTTTTTTACATCTTTTATAATTATTATAATTATTTTAATTTATTAATAATCGATTAATCTAAAGGGTTCTTGGCATGATTAGTCCCTGAATTTTTCGATGATTTGTAATGTATCTCCTGAACTTTTTTTTTGGCAATTAGGACCCTGAATTTAGAATTTTTGGCAATGCATCCCCTGAACTTTTTCTTTTGGCAATTAGGATCCTGAATTTAGAGTTTTTGGCATGATTAGCCCCTGAATTTTTCGTTGATTTGTAATTTATTTTTTAATTGTTTAAAAATTTGCATATAACTCAGGGGATATATTGCAAATCAGCGAAAAATTCAGGGACTAATCATGCTAAAAATCCTAAATTCAGGGTCCTAATTGCCAAAAAAAAAAGTTCAGGGAATACATTGCAAATCTACGAAAAATTCAGGAGCTAATCATGTCAAAAATTCTAAATTCAGGGTTCTAATTGCCAAAAAAAAAAAGTTCAGGGGATACATTGTAAATTATCGAAAAATTCAGGGACTACTCATGCCAAAAACCTTAATCTAAATTGTCGTCGCTTTAGAAAAGATATTTTTACACTCCGTCTAAAGCAGCGACATTTTAGACTTTTCGGAGGGAAATTTTGGCTCGGTCATCTAAAGTGGCAACACGACACTTGTCGCCGCTTTAGTCTTTTTCATTTCCCCGAAAATATAAATACTCTAAAGCAGCGACTTTCTATTTTATCGCCGCTTTAGCTGAAGCTAAAGCGCCGACAGCCTTAGAGTCGTCGCTCTATTACCTTCTTGTTAAAGTGTATATAAGCATTATATCAGTTTTATACGTTATCAATTTCATATAAGTTTTTTACAGTAATCTATACAGGTCTTGCAGTACACTGTAGATCAAATCTTACCTATAATTCATATCCTAATGTGTGTTTATCATTGGTTGAAATCACTAGAAGGACCAAACTTTCAGAGGGAATATCTGAAACAAGTGAGAACAAAAATATTACAGCATCTAAAGACTCAAAAGTTATTCGTGCTCCTGCAAAAAAGAAATTTCCTATGCTGCAAAAATTATGTGGGGCCAGTTTAGTTCAAAAATATTGAGGTTGAGTCTGAAATCTGAATGATGAACTTCTGAAAGAAACATTTTAAAAATAAAATAAGATGCATGCTGTAAAAACCAAATTTTTATAATAGCAAATAAGTCATTTTGAGGCAAGGGTAAAATTATAATTTGATTTTTCAAATTTTTAAATCAAAATATCTGACTTGAATCCGGTCACAATAAAGTCTAGATTTATTGGGATAAAAGTGAAAAATAAAATTGAAATCAGGGACTAAAAAGTAAATAAATGAGAGCATATTTGAGAGAATCTTTGAAAAATTGGACTGAAATTTAAATAATTGAAACAGTGCTCACACAGTCAAAGGTTGACACGTGTACTACAGTTTCCATATTTGCCCATAAATCCCTAAAATTTTTCACATTCTCTCGCTCAAGTCCCTGACAATTTTGAAAAAACCTCTCCTCTGCCACTGTTAATTCGAAGCTCAACCATCAATCTAGCAGCCCCATGGGCCACCCCGCGCTCTTGCCCAGTCACCGATGAAGCTGTGCCTACCACCGTCGCTGTGTTTCGCTGCCCCTTACCAGAGATTGGCTCCTCCAAAGATTCTGCCACCGAATCGGATTTTTGGTCGCTGGAGCTCCATCAGACGTCGCCTTGCCTCACCGCCGGTGTGTCCGGAGTCCACTCGTCATCGCCGTCATTTCTCAACTAGTCTCGGCCGTCAACTCACTGCCGGTAAGATTTCGTCTGATTTGGCCATTTTTCTAATATATTTTGTGTCATTTTTATAGTTTTTCGTTAGAAAATTATTTTGCCCGAAATAATTATATGTTATTGTAGAGTATAGAAAATCATGAATATATAGGGGTATTAGGCACTGAAATAGTATCCGAAAGTGCATTAATTTTCGAATTGAAAAGTAGACATTTTTCAAATGAAACCCAAAAATAGACATTTTTGTAAATCTCGAATTTTAAGCTAATTTAAGGCTTGGGACCTCGAAACTTAATTTTGAGTTCAAATTCGGAATTAATAAGTTCGAGAGGCAAACTTTGATATAAAATTTGACTATTTTTTGATGTGGCACAAAAATCGAGGTACGTGACACGTGAATAGTACTATTTTATGTGCCATGGGCCAGGTCCTGCCTCAGAACCTACTTTTGACAAATTATATGTCTAATATAGTATTTTTGGGCACTCTGAATTCAGTGGTGACCTCCGTTTCCCAATCTGAAGCTCTATTGGAAACGTCAATTTTTCAAGTAAGTTTACCGGGATCCCGAAACGACCGTCCGAGTACCCAAGTGACAAATAGGAGATTTTTTCCATCTCGAGGTAAGGGTTCGATTACCTGATTTTATATATGTTTTGATTTATATTTGCATTAAGATTTATTTATGAAAAATCGTGATTTTACGATAGTTTGACAAAATTATTGAAACGTGTTGGATTATACTGGGATTAAACTCTTTGGATTTTTACATATAGTTTTACATTGTGTTTGTGGGGTAAAACTGCGGTGTGCTGCCCATATTACAGTAAATTCCAACATAAAAGTGGGAATTTAAAGCATGATTGATTCTTGGATGCATGGTTATTGTGAACTGTTACGTATTGTATATACTATAGGATCATACACTTGGATTCCATTATTGCATCATGGTAGTTTAGATCACTGGCAAGTTGCTGCAGCACCGGGTGAGAGGCCTAGGCTCCTGCACAAGTTTTGCTAGTATGCCTTCTGACAAGTTAGGATACAGGGTACCTCTACTACAGAAACAAGGTCGTGATGGGAGGATGAGAGCTTACTCTTATAACTTGTTGATGTATGATATGTATAATAATGTGGTTTTGGTTTTGGTTTTGAATATGTGATTATTCTAGATTTTAATTATTTATAAACTTGATTTATCAATAGATTTGAAAGGTACCAACCATGCTGGTTTGGAAAATTGCATCTATTCAAAAAGGTAATTGAATTCTTACTGAGTATGTGAATGCTCATCCCTTATTTTTTCACTCTCAGGTAGTGTTCAGTGTGACCTTGTAAATTCAGGAGCAGAGTAGTAAGGAACTTGTTACCTTATTGAATAATTGATTACTATGTAAAATATTACTATTTACTTTCTTGGCTTGTAATAACACTTAAGGGCCCGTTTTATATATTTGATCTGTATAACTTTTATGCTAGATTATGAGGATGTTAATGATGATGCTTGTTTTCATTTTTTAAATTTTTATTATCAATTTATGTCTAACGGTGATCTTAAAACTGTGGGAATTTTACTTTTAAATTATTTTTATAAACTTTTCAAAAATAACTATTGAATTTCTATTTGTGAAATTCTTTTTCTACCACTGGCTCGGGGTTTGGGTCATGACACATGTGTAGACAATTTATAAAAGCAACAAAACAAATACACGAAGATGTAATTATAATGAAAATATGTACCTGCCATTGCTAAAACAAAATGAGTCATCAGAGCGTCGGAGAATATGTATTTAGAAAAAGTCAATTGGAGAAATTAAAAAAAAAAGGAAATGTTTAAAAGTTATAAGATTTGAAAACAAGATCGAAGTGATGATGAAGGGAAATAAAACTAAAACAATGATTATATCAAATATTGTTTCCAATGGAAAATGAACTATCATATTTCAATCAATTGTTCCATCCTTCAAATCTGTAATTTTCTATTAAATGTTTTTAATGTTGCAGAAACTATGACCAGATTGTTTACCTAGTTCCGAAAATAAACCAGAAAAGCTCGTATTGTTTCCCTGTAAGGTTTCGATATGCCTGTCCAGAAAGAGTGTACTCCTTCCACAATATCATACCTATAAAATTCTTCAAATCAGCATACCACTACTCAATACCACCACCTTATTAAACACCGAACAAGTTTTCAGTGATCTTGAAATACTCATTTCCATCACAATCGTAGATTGCCAAGCAGTCTTCCTAAAATCTAATACCCTTCATGTTTCACTGATTCTTTAAATCAGTAACTTGTTTTCCTCGAAGTTCTAAGAAAAAGAAAGTTCATTCAGAATCAGCGAGCAGATCAAAGCATAGGATAAATGTAATGCAGGATACTAACTTGAAAAACACAGACACGTACACTAATTTATGCATTACTCAAAGCGTACTAAATATTTTAAGGGTTTACAGCAAGAAAGTTGAAACATTTCAGCTGTATCGATAATTCGTAATGGATTGTAATAGGAATAGAAATAAGGGAAGTGTTTCTATTATGGTATTTACTTAAAACTCAATTTTAGTTCCTTCTCATTCCTCTCCAAATCGTTTCTCTTAACAATTCCCTTTGGCAGACATAGAGCACGTTACTGAATATTATTATTAATTATATTATTTAATTACTTATTTTACTTTTAATTATTACTTATCAATTTGTTATTTATTTATTAATTGAATTATTAATTTTAATGATTATTTTATTAATTATTATTACGTACTACTTAATTACATAATTATTGTTATTAATTATTATTTTGTAACTTATTTTATCAATTATTTGATTAATTATTATTAAATACTAATTATTATTAGTTATTATTTAATTACTCGTTTTATCAATTATTTGAATAGTTATTATTACTTAATTAGTATTACTTACTATTTTATTTTAATTAATTTTATTTATAGTATTAATATTTATTAATGTAATTATTAATAATCAATGTCCTAAAGTTCTGAGTGCCAAAAAAAAAAAAAAAGGAATTTACACCGCTTTTAAAGGATCCTAACCATTATGGATCCTCTAAAAGGTGGTACAAGTTCCACGCTTTCTTTTGGTTCAATATTTCATTATACATATTAGTGCACTAAAATGATGAATACATTTTTCACGAATTTTCTATAACAACTCCACACACGGAACCAAGTACCAAGAGGTGTGCACACTATGTGTGCATACTCGATACTTGGTACTAAGTGTGTGCATAGTGCGCACACTGTACTTGGTACCAAGTGCGAAAAAATATGTGCACACACGACACTAAGTACCAAGTGTGTGCTCATTCTCATTCAAATACCCTATAAAAAATATAATACCAAACATGAACTACAATACTAAACATTAAGCCTAAAAAAACAAAAAAAGTAAAGCATCATAATATATTAATCTAGCATTCTACATAATTCACCAACAAGATTTGTAATTAGTACCAAAAGGCAAGAAACAAATAAGCAAAATACTAAATAACCATCATTATAATTTTTGCTCAAAACTCATCAAAAGTAGAAGTAAGAACAAAATAGAGATAAACAACCAAAATTTAACACCCACACAGATAAAAACTCCATAGCCAAATTCGAATAGCCAGAATGGTTCAGGGCCATAAACAATTAAGCCAGAAAAAAATCTAAAACAATCAAGCGAGAAATAATTAACCCACAATGAGCAAATTTGACAAATAGAGAAATACCAAATCCCAAAATCTAAAATCCAAACAAAAATAGCCAAAAATCCAACGAGATTAGGCAAAACCCAAATAGTTAAAATCCAAAAATCCAAAACATATAGATATTCACTAAAGAGACATAGAGAAAGAGAACAACGTGGATAATTAGAGAACGAAAATGGAAAAAAATTAATCATAACACCTGGAAAAAAATCTACAAAAATGAAAAAAAAAAAATGGTTATCCAAAATGAAAACACAAAAAAAAGTAAAAAAACTAGCCAAATACCTGGAAAACATTGGCCAAACAAACTGATAGCAGCGAGGGGTGGCCACGATGGTTTAGAGAGAGCGAAGAGGATAGAGGGCAGAGGCCGAGATTGTTTAGAGAGAGAGCGAAGAGGGCGGTAGGCAGAGGCTGAGAGAAAGAGAAAGAAGAGGGTTGAGGGTGTGGCAACGAGGGTTTCGAGAGAGAAAAGATGGCCGAGGACTGAGCGTTTAGAGAGAGAAGAGGATGAGAGAGAAATGAGAGGTAGAAAGAGAAATGAGATGTGAAATGAGAGGAAGAAGAAGGGTGTCTACCTAAATACCCTAATAAACCTTTCCTGATGGGTTTCTGCATTGGCAAAGGATACCAAAATCCGTCAGGAAAGATTAGGAAATTTCTAGAATTGGGTAAACGATGCCATTTTTCGTCCATAACTAAATTTAATTAAAAAAAATAAAAAAAATAGATTAATACATTTTTTGACGCTCCGTTGAGCTTTTCGTCAGCAAAAGTTTTCAAAATGGTGGTAAAAGTGTCCCGCTACTTCCTGCTAAACATTCTCTAACGAGTCTTTTTTTTTACGTCTTGGAAAAATGTCAATAGTGATATGTATATCGTCGGTCAAGAAGGCCCAAATCTAATTTGTCCTACAATTATTTGCCGATGGGGTTAGTTTTATCCCGTCGGTAAAGAGTTTCTTCATCGACCCATCTTACGTGACGCATCAGCAAATGACCTCTTTCTTGTAGTGAATTTATATTTAAAGCAACACACATAAGAAAATAAGAAAGACAAATGTTAAATGCGGTTCGGTAATTGCCTACGTCTAGTCCTTTTCAGGTGATCATAAGCAAGTATTCCACTAATAATAAAAAAAAAAAGAAAATTTGCACTATAGTTTCTGCCAACGTACTCGAAATCTCCAAATGCTTATAAGTACATAGTCTCTGTTTTCATTAATTAACCGAGAACCTGACGAACCCACTCTCATGCTCTTTCTATGTGCCTCATAATTGTTATATAAGGCCGTACTTATTTTTAAAGGAGTCACTAGAGTCCTAGTCCTATTAAATTAACCCTCAAGCCAATCAGCAGAATTATATATTGATTCAAAGTTTATTGCCAAGACTCCAGCTTCTGTAGACCTCCTAGAACTGCGTAACACCATAGTCTAAGGGTCTTAATTACATTAGACTCTTTTACAAATTGACGGCCACCAGCAATAGTTTTCCTCCTTGGATGTCTAATTCAATTCCCCTAGCTCATTATTTCTATCCGTCCCTTGTAAAACTAGTATATCCCATCAATTATCCAATATTGTCTTCGCTTTGAACTCGCTACTTGACAACTATCCTTTGAACCAAATACTCTAAAGCATCTTTTATGACCGGTCTCACCCTCCCTAAAAATTTCTCTGCAGCCTAAGTACTGTTGATTGGAATGTGCAAGGAATGTGCAACTATAAATTTACACATTTCCGTGCAAGTACACACGGTCACAAATAATATAGATTTAAGAATTAGAGTGTCGAACCCACAAGGATTGATTACTAAATCTAAGCTAAGTATTAAAATTAGTCAATCCTAACTTTATCCAAACAATTGAAATATAGATTTTAGACAAATAAAACAAAGTAATTAAACTAGCATGCAAAATGAATAAAAGATAAATCAATAAGAAAAATGTCTAAGTTTACTAACTCCCCAACCATTCTCTTGTCATGCTATTTCACAATTTCTCTCTTAAATTAATTAATCCACTAAAGTTATCAACCGAGAATTCGTATGTATTCACAAACTCTTTTCCAAGACATAAGTGAAAACACCTAGATAAGCTAATATGTTACTTCCAATATAAATTGACTAGATTCATTAAGTTTTGTAATTCTCAAAGAGGTTGCACAAGTCACATAGGTATATTTCTATCCTATGCAAACTTACCCCAAGCTAGGTAATCTTATATTGTTTCACTTAAGTCCAAATTTCTAATCCCCTTTCCAAGTTCATAGAAATTTCACTCAACAATCTATTTAGTGATTAATTAAATAGAAACAATAAGCACAAAGTGAAACAAATAAGTCAACAATAGATTTGATTAATAAAAGAGGATAGAAATAAACAAACACAAGTTATTAAGTTTGTTTATATAGTAAAACTAGACAAGAAATATTTAGTTTATAATATAAATTGAGAACAATAGCAATTCAATACAATAGAATCGAGAAATACAAATATCAAAGAGAAAAGAGTTTTAGAATTCCCCCTCTTTGAAAAGCTTGAAGGTATTCATGGAGGTTGTCAATCTCCTCCTTCAAACTTGGATCTTGCTTTGTTGAATCCTCCCTCAAAGATTTGCTCTCAATAATATCACTCTCTAAATAAAGAAAATACAAAGAAAAAACTCACAAAAAAATAAATAGAAGGTGGTATGAACAAAGGATGGTGTTGATGTTATGGAGAAAATCAAGAAATGGAGGATTGGAGTATATCTTCTTCCTCTTCTTCTTCCATAGTTGCCTCCATCTCTTTCTCTTTTTCCCAATATGCCTCTTTTAACTCCAAAGATTGGGTTTTAAAGAGGTGGCTCGTGCAAACCTAAGGCAGCTGAATCTGAACCTTTGGATTGTCAAAAAATTGATCTCGGCCGTCAATTATTAACCCAAGATGTAAGAGGTAGTGCTGCAACACCATTTTTGGTGTTGCGGTACCAAAACTACCTGAGAGTTGGTGCTGGAGTGCCACTTTTCTGTTGGTCTGGCATCTCGGTTTCCCGGGTGCGCCATTTCTTCATTTTAGCTTCGATTTATCTCATTTTCATTGCGTTATGACCGTATCGGATTCAACTTCAATTGTAATGGCTTTAAAGACTCATTTGTGAGGCACAAATTCACCTTAATTCATATCAAACACCCTTATTTTATTCTACTATGTACTCAAACAAGCAAAATATCAAAATAACTAGTAAAATAATTAAAACAACTTAAAATAAATAAGAACATAGCAAAACTTAAGGCATATTAGTACTATGTAACTCTATTTTTCTGGACTTAACAAGTACCTCTTCCATCATCATGACCTTTGCTAAACTCCATCAACATTATAAGAATTACCCTGATTTTGCAATTGTAGCATATTGCACCGTGTCCTCAGGATTATCAATTCTACTACAATCCCATTAATGTGGCTTGCTTCTCCTAATTCCATGCCCATACTATTTACTAAACAAAGATTGATTGTCGCAATGCTAATAACTCTGTCATTTTCAATATAACTTCTTTATATTGTGTAAATGAGCATCTCTATTAACTTTTGAAGCCAAATTATGCACACCTAGAGCTCTCTGCTTGTCTTTGAATTTCTTGTTTTGCTTTTGATCTTCTCATATGTTGGTTGAACCCATCGATTTTAACTAAACTAGCTCTTGATATCACTTATAAAACTCACACAATCAAGAAAGAGGCTAGAAAATTTTGCTAGGGGGGGTCTTAAAACGTAAAAAAGAAAATAAAAAAAATTAATAGCTATTAGATACTACAATTGTCTCCAACAAATTTTCATGGTTTGAAAACATTGGATAAAAATTTCATTGTCAAGACAAATAAAAATCTCTTCATGCTATTATGGCATTTAATTTACAGTGTTCTCCACATAAAGGGAATCAATTTCCTCGACATTCATGTCTCAATGGCACATCCTACAAGTGTTCATATATATCATGTTAAAAGACCATTCAAGTAAAATAGTACAGTTCGGGCTGAATTCATATGTTTCCGAATCTCTGTCTCCAACCATATCCCACTAGTAAAATAAAGTCATATCAATTTTAAAATGACTAGAATATTGAAAACTTTCATAATACAACTGGACGTTAAAGTTTAAAAATGCCTTAACTTTATAGAGGGCATCCTAGTTGTGATG